>PVHY01004582.1:0-92524 GCA_004024945.1 Uropsilus gracilis
ATTCTCCCCTTGTGCAGTTTCATTTGGTTGACCATATATTAGTGAAACCATTTGGTTTCTGTCCCTTTCTATCTGACTCATTTCTGCTAGAATGATTTCTTCTAGGTACATCCAGGTTTCCATAAATTCATCAAATTTGTCATTTTTAATTGATGAGTAATATTCCATTGTGTATATGTACCACATTTTTTTCATCCAGAGTATTTATATTTTATATAATTTTATTCATATTTAAATCTACATGTGACTAGAGGATATCATATTGGATAATATAGTTCCAGATTATCTTGATACCATTTTGATGAGTCTACTTGTTCTTTTGAACTTGGTTATATGATTGTTTGCGTGGCAAGAAATGACATTGTTCTCTAGGCTGCAAGCTTGAATATTTCACACTTGACTTTCCTCCTTCCCTATTTGCTTCTCCTAGAGAAATATGAGATCCCAAAACATGTTTCCTAAGCACTCCTATGCCTCACATTCTGACAATGTAAAGTGTAGAAGATGATAAATTTAATGCTGTTTGTTGCTGTTTTGAATTTTACCTTTTCTTAAATAGATCATAAGCTTCTTAAGCTTGAGGACTGTGCATTGCCAGCTGTACTGTAAATGATATGTAAAAATATATCAATCAGTTGATTGAAAGTGCAAAAAAGGAATCTAATATGAGTAAAAGAGGAAAATCACTAAGAAATAATGATTTCATTAAGAAATAAGGTAGGGAGATTTACTTAGTAATATCTCCCCCCCCCACACACACAAGAAAGCAATATCTTACTTAGCAGTTATTCTTACTTAGCAATATCTAAAGATTTACTTAGCACCCTAAAAACTAAAGAATTTTTAGAATTTTTTTCTCTTATTCCTATAATTATTTTGCAGATCTACTTAGTATTATTTTCCAGCCACCTTGGGAATTCAATTTTAACCTTTTTCTAAGTGCCTGTGTGGCAACATTCGTATTATCCATTTTGAAAGTATTCTTTCCTAAGAGGGTCTTTGATCAAAGGACTTTTCTAACTATGTTTATGAGCACCATTAAGGAGAATTTGTTGGGAATTGAGAGATGTCTAGACACCCTAAATAGCACATTTGGTGGAAGGAGGATTAGAATTTGTCTCTATGTTTCTATGTTTGTTCAGTATATTCATATGTACATAGTATGTACATGTGTATAAGAAGGTAATTTTTAAAAAATAATTTAAAAAATTTTTGTGGGAAGAAAACAAGTTACATATATAGGTATACATACTACAATACCATAATTACAAAATTATAACCATGCAAAATAATATATTACTTACTGATGTGTGATTTAAAAGTTTCAAATACTACTGGCATGGCAAACATCAGATCCAGTGTACTAATTATTATTTCTGGGAATGTATAATATAATGGGGAATAGGATAAAAGAGATATCCACAGAGAATGTCAACTATCTCTGTGATGGTTGTTTCTTTTTTTTAAATTTAATTTAAATTTAAAAAAATTTGCATATATATGTATACTTATATTATATTACATTATTGCATTTTTGTGTACCCCAGGGCTTTCCCACTTCACTAACACCTGTTAACCATCCTGATCTTTTGTGCTCTTCACCTCCCCCACCTTCCTCCCCCTCCTCCTCTTCTCGCTCCATTGTTCAATCCCATTGGTTGTTTTTATTTTTTCTATTAGTTTGTTTGTTTTTCCCTAGATCCATCATATAAGTGAGACCATCCTGTATTTCTCTTTTTCTTTTTGGCTTATTTCTGTTAATATGAGTCTTTCTAGTTCCATCCATGTTGCTGCAAATGACATGTGTTTGTCCTCCTTGATTGATGCGTAGTATTCCATTGTGTATATGTACCACATTTTTTTAGCCAATCATCTGTTTTGGGGCATTTGGTTTGTTTCCAAATCTTGGCAATTGTAAACAGAGCTGCAATGAACATGTGCATACAGTGTCCTTTTGAATTAATGTTTTCATGTCTTCTGGGTAGATTCCCAGTAGTGGGATTGCTGGGTCGAATGGTAAGTCCACTTTCAATTGTTTGAGCGTCCTCCACACACAGTCTTCCATAGTGGCTGGACCAGTTTGCACTCCCACCAGCAGTGTAAGAGAGTTCCTTTTTCTCCATATCCGTGCCAACATTTGTTATTGTCCGTTTTATTTATATGGGCCGTTCTTACTGGTGTAAGATGGTATGTCAGTGTGGTTTTAATTTGCATTTCCTTGATTATTAGTGATGCGGAACATTTTTTCATATGCCTATTAGCCATTTGTATCTCCTCTTTGGTGAAGTGTCTTTTTAGTTCTTCTCCCCATTTTTTGAGTGGGTTTTTTGCTTTGTTTTTGTTGAACTGTAAGGAGCTCTTTGTGGATCTTTGTTATCAGACCCTTGTCACTTGTCTGGAGGGCAAAAATTTTCTCCCAGTTGGTTGGGTTTCTTTTTGTTTTATTGTCTCTTTTGCTGAACAGAAACTTTTTAGTTTGATATAGTCCCAGCTGTTTATGTTTTCCTTCATTTTTTTGCCAGCCATAGTTGTTTCCCAAAATGAATTTCTGAGGTGAAATTCATGAAAGACTTTGCCCAGGTTTTCTTCTATGTATTTTATGGTTGCAGGTCTCACTTCCATGTCCATTATCCATTTTGAGTTAATTTTTGTACAGGGTGTGAGGGTGTTGCCTTGGTCCATTTTTTTTACATGTTTTGATCCAGTTTTCCCAGCACCATTTACTGAAGAGGCTATCCTTATTCCAGATTATGTTTTTTTGCCCCTTTGTCAAAGATTACTTGACCATATATGTGTGGTTTAATTTCTGGGTATTCGATTCTGATCCATTGGTCTGTTTGTTTCTGTACCAGTACCATGCTGTTTTAACTATTATGGATTTGTAGTACAGTTTGAAGTCTGGAATAGTAATACCTCTACCTCCGTTCTCTCTGTTGTTTGTCAAAAGGGTTTTGGTTCTTTGGGGTCTTTTGTTGTTCCATCTGAATTTCAGTAATTTTTGTTCTATCTCTTTAAAATATGGCATTGGATCTTTATTGGAATTGCATTGAATCTGTAGACTGCCTTTGGTAGTGCGGTCATTTTGATAATGTTGATTCTTCTGATCCGAGAACAGGGAATGTCTTTCCATTTTTTAACATCATCTATTTCTTTTAAGAATGTTTTATAGTTTTCTTTGTATAGGTCTTTTACGTCTTTTGTTAGGTTTATTCCCAAGTATTTGATTTTCTTTGGTGCACTGGTAAATGGGGTATTTTTAAAAATTTCTTCTGATTGATTCTTTGCATATATGAATGCTGTTGATTTTGTGTGTAGATTTTGTATACAGGTATCTTACTGAATCGGTTTATTATTTCAATCAGCTTTTCTGTCGATTTTTTCTGGGTTCTCTACATAGAGTTTCATATCATCCGTGTATAATGATAACTTTATTTCTTCTTTCCCTATTCGGATTCCTTTTATGTCTCTCTCTTGCCTTATTGCCCTAGCTAGGACTTCCAGAACTATGTTGAAAAGGAGTGGAGAGAGTGGGCATTCTTGCCTGGTTCCAGACCTTAATTGGAATGGTTTCAATTTTTCCCATTGAGGATGATATTTACTGTGGTTCTGTCGTATATAGCTTTTATTATGTTAAGGTATGTTCCTTTTATACCAATTTTTTCCAGAGCTTTCATCATGAAAGGATGCTGGACTTTATCGAATGCTTTTTTCCACATCTATTGATATGATCATTTGGTTTTTGTTTTTCTCTTTGTTGATGTGATGGATTATGTTGATTGATTTTTGGATGTTGAACCATCCCTGTACCTCTGGGATGAATCCCACTTGGTCATGATGGATGATCCTTTTTATTCAACGTTGGATTTGGTTTGCCAGGATTTTGTTTAGAAATTTTGCATCTGTGTTCATTAAGGAGATTGGTCTATAGTTCTCTTTCTTTGCACTATTTTCATTTGGTTTTGGAATTAGTGTAATGTTTGCTTCATAGAAAGTATTTGGTGGCTTTCCTTCTTTCTCAATTTTTTGAAAGAGTTTTAACAGTACCGGTGTTAGTTCCTCTTTGAAAGTTTGGTAGAATTCATTTGTGAAACCATCTGGACCTGGGCTCTTGTTTTTAGGAAGAGTTCTGATGACTGCCTCAATTTCATTGCTTGTGATTGACCTGTTTAAGTTTTCTATTTCTTTTTTGTTCAATTTTGGATGACTGTATTATTCTAGGAAATTGTTTTCCAGGTTGCTGTGTTTGTTTGCCTATAGATGTTCGTAGTAGTCTCTAATCATCTTTTGGATTTCTGCTGGGTCTGTTGTGATACTCCGTTTTCATTTTTTGATCCTGTTTATTTGAGTTTTCTCTCTTCTTTGTAAGCCTTGCAAGGGGTTTATCAATTTTATTTATTTTTTCAAAGAACCAGCTTTTGGTTTTGTTTATCTTAAGAAGGTAATATCTTAAATGTGTACAATGCTGTCATGTCTTGATCTTTTGGCTAAGTGTAAATGTGTAAATGTGTACAATACTATTATTTGTTGGATGAGGAAATCAAAGCCAACACATTAGTGTAGTGTCTAAGTGTTTGAACGTACTTTGGTTCACATTCCCCTTTTCTTTTAGTAGTATATTACATTTTAGCAAGATTGGACTCCAGAAAGAATCCAGTTAGTGGCACAGTTCCCACTGATCACGCCCTGTGTGGGACCATGGGTGTGTCTTTGAAGGCCACTGGCAAGAGGACTTAGTAAATTAATGATCGCTGCAAAGTTAAAAGGCTCAACCCTGGAATTCTCTCTCCTGCAGAGTCTCACACTAGTCCAACCAGTAGCTTACAGAGTCCAAAATATGCAAAGAAAATAAGAAGCCAGAGGGAGTTGTTCTTGTGGGACAAGAATTTCAGCTGGTAATTGTCAAATACATTTTCCTTGTTATTTTAGCATGTGTTATATAAGGAAGCCGAATTCAAGACAAAACAAAAAACTAAAATGCTTCTGATGAGCAGAAATACAAACAGAGCAAATTAGAGCTGATCTTTCCTCTTAGCTTTTTATTTACATAGGATGGACTGATTGAAGCTACGTTTTTATTACCATGAAGTCACAAATAATTTACACTATTCCCCTTATTATCTATTGTTCATTTTTATTTCTACTAATTTCCACACTTTTAAAATGCTTTGAATTTAATGAAAATATTGATCATATGTACACATGCATATATACAGAAAATCACTTTTCTAGGACCAATCAAATTAGCATTCTTTTATAGTTTGCAGTGGCTCAAAATTTTCAGAACTTATTCCTATTTTGAGCTGCAACTTGCTGCTCACAAAGTGGGTGGATCAAAGGTAAACCTTCTGTTATGGATCTTTGACAGATGTAACTGAAGAACACAGGAGAAATAATTTTGTCTCATCCCCACTTATATTGGGATTAATGAAGAAAATGAACTTGGTAGTATGTACCTACACTGCCTGGTGTCAAAATAACAAAGGTGACATTGACCTGGTGATAGTTGATTTTGTGGTCAAGATGTAAAAATACCGTCAAAATGCTGATGAGTCTTACTCCTAAGCCAAAACTTTCCACTTCTGACTTCTCTCCTAAACTCCATATTGGGCAGTAGTTTTCCTGGGTTGTCTTTATCTGGTTTCAGTATTAAGGTAATGTTGGCATCATAGAATTTACTAGGGAGCACTCCATCTTCTTGCATTTTTAGAAATATTTTGAGCAAGATGGGCCTAACTTCTCTTTGATAGGTTGTTACTACCCTTAAAAGTTTTAGAAAAGGCTGGTTACAAAGTCAAATGGCACTGGGCTTTTGTTTTGGAGGAGACATTTTTAGGGCTGTTTCAATATCCATGCTTGTGACCAGTTTATTTAGCTATTCTGTTAACTTTCTTTTTCGCTAGGTCTTGGCCATTGATCTATAAATTTGTCCATTTCATCAAGGTTATTGACATATAATTGTTTATAGAAATCGCTTATGGTCCTTTGCATTTCTATACTATCTGTGGTAATTTCTACTCTTTCATTCCTAGTTTTATTTATTGTTATCTTCTCAAAGAAACAATTCTTAGTTTCATTTATCTTTTGCTCTGGCCTTTTGATTTTTGCATTTATTTCTGCTCTAATTTTTATTATTTCATCATTCAGCTCATTTTAGGTCTTGTTTGTTCCTCTTTTACAAGTTGTTTTAGATATAATATTAAATTAATTGGGGTTTTTCACCCATTTTAATGTGGGCTTATATTGTAATTAAGTTGTTTTAAGACAACTTTTACTGTATCTGATAGATTCTGATAGGTTTTTTAAATTTTTATTTTAATTTTCTTTTTAATATATGTCATTAAGGAACATAGGGTTTTCATTCTTTTCCTATTTTTTATAGCTGATTTCTTGCTTTATTGCATTATGGTTAGAAAGAGTACATTGGTAGGATTTCAATCTTCATAGTTTTACTTATAATTGATGTGTGTCCCAATATATGGTAGATTCTTGAAAATGTGTATGCGGTAATTCGGGGATAGAGTGTTCTATATACATCTATATTGGTGTAGCTCCTCATTTAAGGCAATTATTTTCTTATTTATTCTGTCTTGTTGATTTTTATTCATTCTAGGCTATTAAAGTAGCTTAGTATTATTGTGTTGTCAACATCTCTCTTTGTTCTGTTAGTAAATTATCTTATGTAAGTTCATACATATATGTTCAACTCTAAATCTGTCTTTGGTGGCAAGATGGATTCCCCATGACTAGCAGAAGGTTTGTCTTTGTTTAGAAATATGTCACTTGATTCTCTTAATTGGTAAATTAAGGATATTCACATTTTAAAGTGATTATTGAGACATAAATGCTCATTGCCATTTTGTTAATTTTTTGTGCTAATCTTTTTTTGACATCTTCCTTTTTTATATTATGTTTTGGTTATATTTCCATTATATTATGTTTTACTTGTATAGTTTTTTTTTTTGAAAGTTTTACTGAGATTTGTGTATTTGGACAAATTTTTGTGGTTCTTTAGATGGTTTGATTCTGATGGATCACATTTTTACTCTCCTCCCTCTCTGTGTGGTATAATTTAGGTGTCTGTTATCTCTCTATTTATTGTTCTGCTACTTTGTAACAGCTCCTTTAGCACATTTTTCATGTGTGGGTTGGTGTTGATATATTCTTTTAGTTTTTGGTTTTCAACGAACTTCCTTCTTTTAATGTTAACCTTTCAGGCTAAGTATTCTTGGATGGAGATCTTTTTCTTGAGTCCTTTAAATATCTCTTGCTATATATTCTCTTCTTACCTGTAAGTTTTCCACTGAAAAGTTCATGGGCAATTGCAAGGAAAATGGGTTAAAATCAGTTTTTTTCACCTCTCACACTGGATAACCCATAACCTTGAGCAAACAACAGGTGGGTCTGCATTTTTAGCTGTGTATTTGAGGCAGTGTAAGGAACTTAACAGTGTAAAGGGGGCTAGAAAGGGAGCGTTGCTGCTCAGACTCTATTGAAGTTAGAGTCTCTCTCTCTGCCCGTCTGCCTGTGTGTATATGGTCTCCTGTCTCATAATAATGGAACATTGGATATAAAATAATGGCTCCAAGAATCTTCTTCCATTTGCTCAAGTTGACATGAACCTGCCTGTCCTGGCATGGCTGCACGAAATTAACTGATTGATAGTCCCTTTGGGTTGCTGTTCTCCTTTTGAAATTTTAAATAGTCTGCCCTTGTCTTTTGTTTTCAGTAGTTTTACTATGAAGTGCCTTGAATTGTATCTTTCTGGTATTTTGCTTGGAACTCTTGGGCCTTCTTGTATTAGGGCATCTGGTTAATTTTAGAGGTTAAGGTGGTTGTTAGCCATTACTTCTTCAAATAAAATTTCTATACCTTTCTTCTGGAATTCCTATGATAGAGATCTTATTTCTCTTTAGGTTATCTAAAAAATCTCTTACAATGTTTTTAATTAAAATTTTTTTTTATTTTGTAATTATTATACAATATTGGTCATGTTTGCATGATTATATTGTATTCCTTATTCCCCACCCCACCTCTCCTTTCCCCTTTCCCCTCTCTGGTCACTCTAACTCCTTTCGCTGCAAGATGTTGGTATGTTGAACCCGCTGGCCTTTTCTTTTTTCTAGAACTACATCCTTTTTTCCTGGGTGTGGATTTGTACTCCTGGACAGCAACAGATGAGGCTGCTCAGGTCTCCAGGAGTAGCTGAGGCAGAGTCAGACCAAGCACATTGGGGACTTCTTGTTGGGCAGATATGTGGTGCACTTCTCCTGGATCCTTTCTGGTACTTGTTGCTGGATCTGTCATACAGTTCTGATATCTGGGTTTGGGAATGCAACTCGGCCGATGGTGGTGAGGTGTTTGTTGCTGGGCCAGACATCCCCAGGTGACTGGTTGAGCTCCTCTCCTCTCTTGTGTTAGCAGTTCTGTCATGGGGTCACAGCCGCTTGTGGTGGCTTTCTTTCCCAATTGATTGGTAAAGGAGGGAACCTCTTTCATGTTGCATGTAACTGTTTGAATACACAGCCCCGGAGATGATGCAGGTAGAAATATGTAACAGGTCACCTCAGTCTCTGGTTTCACCTTCCTGTCTCAGTGGTTCCCAACAGTGCTTGTCCCACCCAGGTGGTGAGTGTATCCAGGGCCATTATTCCTTTCCTCTGCATTATACATGTAGCTGGAGAGACTGGTTTTTTCATTCCTAGCGCAGCTTTATTGAGGTTGGAGTTAACTCAAAGGGGATCCCCACCCCCCAACCCTGACATAAGGGTTCAAACCCCAGTCCCTGCCCATGTGGAGACAGAGGCCGGCTTCCCCAGCCTGAGATCCCTGGACCCAGAGTCCCTGAGACCCTGAGGTCCCGGTGGCATAGAACTCACCCTTGCCTCCCTGCCCCCTGGCCCCCACCAGTGGCATAGGCCATGGTGGGGGTGAGCTGGAGCGCCTCTCCAAGGTTCTGCATGGTTTGAAAGAACCTCAGCTACCTTTTCCATGGAGACAAGGCTCACTGACCTGGAAGGCGGAACCTACTAATCCACTCTACCAGCTCTGCCGCTTGGGTGCTCTGTCCCCACCATGACACTGAAGGGTGGAAAGGGTGGAGAACAGGGTCTCCAGCCCTGAGGCTCTGAGACCTCAAGATCCTGAGACCCCAGTGGTGCAGGGGATCCTCCTGAGAGGATCCCCAGAGGGCCAGGCTTTTCAAGGGGGCCTTAGCCCCTGCTCCAGCCTGGCTTGGATCAGGGCCCTCTCCCCGCTTCAGACCCCTGGGGGTCTGCCTACCCTCCATCCCCCACCCCAGGGGGGGGAAGACCAGAGACCTCTAGATCCTGTGACCCTGCAACCCCAAGACCCCAGTGGTATGGGACATATCCTGCCTGCATCCCAGCCAGCAGTCTAATCTGCAGCAGAGGCATGCTGGGGGCCATTCCCCAACCTGGGAGATCCTGGGCAACTTTCAACTCTTTCATCCCTGCACAACTGGGACTAGGGTTGGGTCTGGAAGGCAGCAGAGTCTACTAGTCTGTTTTTATTTTTAATTCTTTTTTCTTTTTGTTGTCGTTATTTCATGTGCTTTCCACACTGGGCTTTCAAACTCACCGATTCTCTCCATAACTTGCATTTATCTATGGTTGAAACCCTCCATAGTATTTTTTAGATTCATTAATTCTACTTGCATCATTAATATCTTTTCTATCTTTATTGTATTATTGCTTTGAGCATCTGTTTTCTTTCTTAAAGGGGCAGACATGATTATAACTGTTCTAACCTAAAACATCTTAGCAGGTATACCTGCAGGTTTGCTGAATTGAGACTTGTTTTAGTTCTAGCATTTGTAGTATTTCTCTCTGTATCTTCATTTTTAGTTTTTATGGTCATAATTGCGAGTTATCTTTTTATTTCGAGAAATGGGTTTTATTATCCCCCTACAAGAAGCTAGATATAATCCTAGTTTGTTTGTTTTTTTCCTCTTAACACAAGGATTTAGGTGCCTATTATTCCGTAGATCAATGACTTTGTTCCTGTTTGAATGAGTAGGGAACTAGTACCAGTAAGATAATAGGTAGGAAAAAACTGGGACAGTAGAATACTGATAGTTCACCTCTAGTGAGCATCAATTTTAATCTTTCTACAGTGCTGGAGGTACCCAACTTCTGTGATGGGGATCCATAGAGGTACTCTCTTCCAGGCCAAATCCTCAGTAAAAATGGTATTGTGCCAACCTCAACTTGAGGGTTATGGCTGAGCAGCAGATATAGTGCTGGATGTAGAACTATAGTTGAGATAGCACCACCAGTCAGGAATTTTTGTTTGTTTGTTTCTTCAGTATAGAATCATACCCTGGAGAACTTGCCCTTGTTGCTAAGATCCAGGTGTTTCAAACTCTGGTTACTGAGAACGTTCAGTTGTCTCATTTTTTTTTCCCCTTTGGTCCTAAGTGAAGGTAAGGCAAGTGGTTTGCATATCACAGTCACAGGTTGCAAAAAATAGCCTTGTTTATGAGGAGACAAGAGATCTGATCTTGTTTTCTCCTTTAGTGCAGGCTCCAACTGTTCTAGTTTAGAAGCCAGAGGTTCAAGCTAGTAATCATCACTCTGTAGACTTAATCTTGTGGTTCTTCAATGGCACACTCTCTGTCCTGTGTACTGATTCTGTGCAACACCCTCCTTCGGTGTTGTGCTTTTGTTTGTTTGTTTGTTTGTTTCTAGTGTGGGTTTTTATCCTTGATTTAACAGCAGCCCCTTCCCTTTCCTCTCATAGGTTGTACTGCCCCCATTTTGCTTTAAATACTATTTAATTACATTTTTTCCTATCCCTTCTCATTCTGCCATTAGTATTGAGGTATGTGATAGTCACCCGTTTATCTTTTAGGATTTGTTGTCTTTGTTTAATTGTAGTTTGGTTGTGAATAAGTGGAGCATTTTCTTATTCACTTTCTTGCCAGACTCCTCCACAAAACAACTTGCTGGGATTGAATTGGAATTGCTTTGAATCTATCAAGTTGGAAATGATAGATATGACAATGTTGATTCTTTCTCTCCATGAATGGGAATAATCTCTCTAGTTCTTTTTTGATCTCCATCAGAATTTTATAATTTTCTTGAGAGTTATGGTACATATTTTGTTAGATTTATGTCAAAATATTTCATTATGGGCTGGGGTGCTCATAAATAAAATTAGGTTTTTAACTTAAAATTTCACCTTTTCATTGCTGGTATATAGGAGAGCAACCAGCTTTTGTTAATTATTTTTATGTTTTATAAATTTGCTATAATTCAGCCAGGTGGCTTGTGCCTGTAATCCCAGTTACCTGGGAGACTGAGGCTGGGGATCACTTGAGTCTGTGGGTTCGAGACAACCCTGGGCAACATAACGAGACCTAGTCTCTTTTAAAAACCAAAGGAAAAAAAGAAACTTGCTATAATCACTAAGCGGTTTCATGAGTTTTTGTCATCTCTTTTTGATTTTCTATAGATGATCATGTCATGGGCTAACAAAGACCTTTTATCTTATTTTTTAATTGACATACCCTTTCTTTACTTATTGCATTAACTAGTACTTTAAGAACAATATTGTAAAGAAGTGACTTGTTTATGATGGTAAAGCTTCTCTTTTTGTCTGATATATCTGCGAGGGTTTTTTTTAAAAAAAGATTTCCTTTTCTCAAACTGAGGAAATGCTCCTTTATTCCCACAAATTTTTATCATGAATGTGTTACATGCTTTTTACATTGTTACATGCTTTTTCTACATCTACTGATACAACCATGTGGTTTTTCTTCTTTAGTCTATTGATGTGATGAATTGTTTTAGTTGACTTTAACATGTTGAACTGGCCTCTCATAATTAGGATAAATACCGGTTGGTATTAGCATAATTTTAAAAAGTATTGTTGAATTTTATTTGCTAATTTTTTTAAAAGAAAATTTGCATCTGTGTTCGTGACTTGTATTTTTCTTTTCTGGTAATGTTTTCATCTGGTTTTGGTATTATGGAAATGCTGGTTTCATTCAGGAAGTATTCCCTATGCTTCTATCTTTTGAAAGTAGTTGTAGAGAATTGGTACAATTTTTAAAAAAATATTTACTAGAATTCACCAATGAAACCATCTGTATGTTGTGCTTTCTGTTTTGAAAAGTTATTAATATTGATTCAAATTCTTTTAAAAATACTTATGTTTTTCTCACGTAAATTTTGGCAATTTGTGTGGCAAATTTGTGTGTGTTTATTTTATTTAGAATATGAAATTTATGGACATAGAGTTGTCCATAATATTACCTTATATTTCTCTTAGTATCTGTGAAATCTGCATACTCTGGATTTAATTTACCTTTCTCTTTTTTAGTTTCCTATTGTGTAAACATACACCATGATTTTTTCTTGTGTAAAATATACACCCTAAATGTCTACAAACAGATGAATGGATAAAAAATGTCATATATATATATATACACACACACAATGAAATATTACTCACCAATTAAAAATGACAGATTTGATGAATTTGAGATAACATGGATGGACCTAGAAGAAATCATATTAGCAGAAACAAGTCAGAAAGAAAAAGACAGAAACCAAATGGTTTCACTAATATATGAGATATAGGAGAAACAAGCAATAGGCTAGGAGGAAAAGTCAAAACAAGGTAACAACCAATCTAAAGTACACAAATGGAGAGGGGGGATGGGTGGGAGTGGTCAGGGAGGGGAGGTGGTGAGTGAACCCTGGGGAATACAAAGATGTGAAATATATATAAGTAAATTATTTGATAATAAAAAGTATATAAATAAAATATACATCCAGTTCTATAAATTTCTTTCACAGTTCTGCTTTTTATTGAGAAGTCCTCAAGTTTAGAAATCTTTCCTTGCAGTTTCCAGTTTACTAATAAACCTAGGGAAGATGTTTCTTTCTGTTTCTCTGTGAGCATGTGTGTGTGTGTATGTGTGTGTGTGTACATGTGTATGCGCCTACACTTGCATGCATGGATGCCCATGCATATATGTAGCATTTCTTTTTGGTTCTTAGAATTTCCTTTTCTCTGTTTATTGTATTCATTTATTTTTGGCATACTGCTTATTCATTAGATCCCTTAGCATATAAACATAGTTGCTTTAAATTTCCAATCTGATAATTCTGGTATCCTTGCCATATCTGATTCTTATTCTGAAGCTTGTTCTCTCTTTTCAATTTATTTTTTGTTACCTTATGTCTTGTCATTCTTTTTTCTGGTTAGTGGGACATGATTTACTAAGTTAAAGGAAGTGCTATGGATTGGTCTTTAGTAATGTGGTAGTTGGGGAAGGTGTTGGGAGAGGGAAAGTATTCTGTAGTTCTGTGAGTAGGTCTTAGATCATTAGTGAGCCTATAAACTTCACCAGTATTTGTTAGCTTTTTTCCTTCCTTTGTGGGACAGAATGTCTTTCAGATTAGACTGCAGTTAAATAGTTCATCTTGAAGACAGATTCTGCTAAAAGAGAGGATATTCTGGTGAGTTTCGAAATGGTTTCTTTTCCCCACTCTCCTGCTAGCACCATGGGAGAATTTTTTTTTTTTTTGATGCCACTATGAGCACTTGGTCAAACCCCTAATGGCAAAGGCAAAACTAATAAAAATATAGGGACTCTCTATGACAGTTTTTTTAAATTCCTGTCAGACTTGTTATTATTGAGATTTCTCTATCTTATCACTGATTCCCATGAAAGTTTTGTTAATGAACTTCTGCCTTTGCAAGTTGTGATTCTCTGTACCCATCTCCTTGTCTTTCCAGTTTTCCCTGTGACCTTATGGATCTAAGAGGTTGATTTTTCAGTTTGTTCAGTTTTCTGCCTGTTGGGATTAAGTAGTGACTTCCAAGCTTCATACATGCTGGATTGGTTTTGTCCTATCCTTAATCCTCTAAATAATCTTTCTCAGGAGCAGAAATTAATAATTTTTATGAAGTCCACTTTCTCACTGTTTTCTTTTACTGAATCTAGCATTTGTGTGTTGGTCTCAGAAATCTTTGCCTAATTCAAGGTCACAACAATTTTCATCTAGTTTCTTCTAGCAGAGTGATCTTTTGTAAAGTGGAAATCAAATAGCATCACTCCCTTTGTTAAAGC
The DNA here is from genome assembly GCA_004024945.1 of Uropsilus gracilis. Lineage (NCBI taxonomy): Eukaryota > Metazoa > Chordata > Mammalia > Eulipotyphla > Talpidae > Uropsilus > Uropsilus gracilis. The sequence goes on from PVHY01004582.1 coordinate 14,102, forward strand.
TTTCCAAGAATTTTCCTTAACATTTAGAATAAAATCTGAATTCCCAATACTGATCTACTAAGTCCTGCTTGACTATACATGTGGCTTCAGTCTTTGTCCTCAAAGATATTGGAGTCTGACAAAATGTCATATAGAAGCAGTCTAGTTCCTCCTACCTGGACACTCTCTGAGCCCATTTGGCAGGGGGTGGGGGAGGGGCTTTTGTGAAGGCTTTATTATACAACCACTGTTGAGTAACTTGTTGACCACTGGCAATTGATCTCAATCTCCAACTCCCACTCATCCTCAGAGATATTGGGGTGATACTGAACTGGTTGGTTCTCTGCAACAAAGAAAGCAAAATACCCTGAGTTACTCACTTGCCTTTGGTTACCCTCTCTGGCCCATAGTGGCAACTTCTCAGCCCCACTCTAGCCAATACCTTCCTGCTTCCAGTTACCCAACCTTGATCAGTCCAATACCCAACTTTTATGTATGTTTTCAGCCTTACTCTTCACTATCTTCTTCCCTTTCTCCTTAGGAAGGCTCCAGCCCCATTATGGTTTTCACTCCGGAGTTCTCCTGTCTCTAATAGTTCCTCCTCTGTCTCTTCTCATTTGTTTGCACCTTAGATCCCTTTTGTTTTAACTGTTTTAACCTTGGATGACTTATCCAAGATCTCAGTTTTCATTAGTTGGCTTACGGCTCTCAAATCTGTATCTTAGTCTCAGTTATCTATTTTCAATTTCAGACACATATTTCCAAAGACCTGCTCACTTGACTGTGTTTACTATGTTTAAATTCAAACATGTTTTCCTCTGGCCCAACCCACCCTCTCCCTCACATCATTATGTAGTAAATTGTGTCTCCCACTACTCTGCTTTTAGGGTTAGAAACATCAATGTCAGTTCAGACTCCTGTCTTTCTTATTCTAATAAATCTACTCTACAAATTGATTAGTTTATCTCAGAAGTATCTCTAGAGCAAAGCCACACCACCAAAACTAGTGTTATGCTCTTGTTTTGTCTGCAAGAGACTCTGGTCTGGTTTCCTAGCCCCTGGTCTTGCCTTGCTAAATAAGATTCTGCTCTGTTAGCAGATTTATCATAGTTTTTAGAAGTGCATTATATTTTTTGCTGTGTGTTCTTTGCTTGTAAGGTCAGGTTTGGGTTTCTTAAAATGGCAGTTTCTTTCAACCTAATTTTCATACCATTCCAACTAGTCTTTCTCACCTTACCCCCTACACCACACACACCCCATCAACCCAATGTCTTGCCAAATTAATTTACTATTCCCTGAATTCTCCTGTGACTGTGACTCCTTCACATATATGCTGAGTCTGGACCTTGCCTGTCTTTAGTTTTCTTAAAATCGTATGCTGAAAATTTTGTTGTATTGTAAGGGCCCTCAATAATAAGTAAATTGTCATCTTCCTTATTTTGTTGTGTTGTTGTTTACATTTATCTAATTGTTTCTTTACTCCTTTTGCTGTTATTTCTTTTGCAAACCCCCTGCACTTAGACCGACTTTTATTACTCTTAATTATACACAATCCAGAAGCAGATGGTATTCAGGGAGGTATTTGTCTCAGACAACCACTTGTGTGGGAATAAACCACACTAGATGATGTGAAGCACTGTTTCATATGCTCCCTGAAGGTTGATATGACCAAATTGCTTATGAAACAGTTTCATTTCCAGGAGACTAATTAATTAAGATTTTAATACAGCATTGTTGTTGTGGGTGAAGTAAAAATAGTAACAACTAGCCTAAACTTCAACACAGATTTGCTGTGTGACCTTGGCCAAGTCGTTGCAGTTTTCTAGCTTCAATTTCATTATTTATAATTAAAATAGATAATAGCCAGTGATTTTGGAGTTAATCATATGATAAACTTCGCCTGTGGTGAATGTTAGATGTATAAATTCCAGGTTCTACCCTAGGCTCTCTGGCCTAGTATCGGGGGGAAAAGCCTGGGAAATTGTAGGTTTAATAATTGCCCTGTAAAGTTTCCTTTCTGTGATACTGTCTTTATTCGATGCCAGCTTCAACAAGGCAGAAGCCTACGTGAACAGAGATTCCCCTGATGTCCCAGCCTGAGTGGTACTGCATAGGAAATTTGTTAGCAGTGATAGGGTAATGTATGGATAAGGTTGGCCATTTATATATATATATATATATATATATATATATAAACTGAACATCCTATCCCATGACAGTGTCATAGTCCATGGGAGGAACAACAAAATAGTGACTCCCCCATTTCTACCTTACTTTCTTTTTCCCTCTGAGGAAATGGGAAGTTGGGTACGGAAAGGGAAACTTCAAAAGTAATGAGGAATATTTTCTAAATAATAATGTTGTGCTCTGAAAACACAGTGATGTTATTCAGGGTTCCTTCAAAGAGAGTGGCTGTTCTTTAGATATTTGGGTTCATTTAGAATGGTGTCACTCATTAGGTCTCCCAAAGGCTCCATTCAGAATAGCATCTTTAAGTACCCACTTGAGTGCAATGAAGCCATTAAAATGGACATCATTTCCACTCTGTGTAAGCCTTCTTTTCAGAGAGGACAAACATGTTGAAGGGTAAAAAAAAAAATAGAGTGTATAACACTGAAAGAAACATAAACAGAGACTCTACTCAGCAAATAAACCTAATTTGAAATACCGACATTCTGAACAAGATTAGTACTTGTTCTTATATTTTTGGGTTAAGATGGTTGGAACCAACCCAGGGGTAATGATTCACTATCTATGCAAACAGAGATTGAATTATTTCTATCCGATTTATTCACCCTACCTTCAAGTTTGTTTTTTAAAATTTATTCGTAAGATTTTATTAAATTTCTACTATTTTCTAAAGGTTATACACCAGAGGATACAAAAAAAAAAAAAAAAGACCCTCTTCTTCCTTCTGGGGAGCAATGACACAAATTCGGAAAATTCAAGAAAAACTCTTCATTAAGAAAATAGTAGAAACTCTACTTAGGAATATAAGAGAAATAGACTCTAAAGAAGCATGTAAATTATTAGACCACTGTCTAAAATCAACTGGCCTCCAAGCTTTACCCGAGATTAGTTAAAAGGCCATGCTAGCTTATTTCATGGGAATTGTCTTAATTGTCTTATTGTAATTTAATTGGATTTTTTTGTGGGTCAGATGAGTTGATCTCATTTTGACTAGCAGCTGTTTTTTCCTTCTCTTTCTATTTGTAGGAAGCAGCAGGCTTAAGTAGATCAGCGCCATGGCTTGTATACATATGGATAGCTGATGTTCCTTTTAAAGGCATGTTTAGATTTGAAAGATTCTGGGTACAATTCTTCAGCAGGGTCAAATGAAAACCTTGGAGTCTATGTTAACTTTTCTGACTTCAGAGGTCATCTTTTAGCAACAGTGAGTCTTCTGCATTTTGGTCCCTCTGAAGATCTGTTATGAAAATAGTTAATGGACCAGAGGCAGAGAAAGTGAACCTGGAATTGTCAAAACATTTCCCAAGGATGTAGTAACTACCACAAACCAACATACTTATATCATCTAATTGTGCTCACTGCAAGGAGCTGCCTACTGAAGCTTGCATGTATTTGGTCAAATACATAATATAAAATGTTTTCCATATGTTGGTCAAATGTTTATGGGCCTATAATTTGATTTTCTGAGATGTAATTTGGTTTCACTTGCTGCCTTAATTTTAGATTTATCTCACAGCAAGTAATAAGTTGGGTATTACTCCAGCCTTTTCGAAAAGTCATCTTTGATCCCTCCAAACTGGATAAGTTACCTCTTCTTGGAGTTCTCAATATGCCCTCAGCATTTTACTGTTATTGCTTTTCCTTATCATTTTTTCCTTTTCCTTATTGTTTTACAACCATCATTATCTTTATTTATCTAACACTATTACTAGATCATGAGCTTTTTGAGAATAACAATATATTTTTTTCTCTCTTCCTTGCTAGACACATGAGAGGCATTTAACAAATGTTTTTAAATAAATGATTAAATGCATGAATATATGTATGTATGAGTGAATGTGCAAGAAAAATATCATCAGGCACAGTGGACTTTAGTTTTCCTTCTCTGGTACTGAAAAAAAATCCCTCTCTACAACCAATTATCAGCTTTCATTGCTAAAAGTGACTTAGATCCCATATTGCATTTGGTGCTCAATTTGAAAGATATGTACCAGCTAAATTGGTTATAAAGTGATATTCTGGGACATGAGTCCTGGTTGGAGCAGATGAATTCTGGAGAATGTAGCATCAAGGGGTAAAGCTAAAGACAGAATAAATGGAAGGGTGTCAGAGAGGGCAGAGCAAACTCTGGGGCTGTGACCCAGTGGGATTGAGAGAGTGGGGATGAGGGCTGGGGAAGCAATATGGGGTAACAAAGGAGAAAGAACAGGTTCTAGGAGTTGGGTAGTCATTTGGATTCGAGGCTTTTGGTTCCCACGCATTTGTTACATTCACAGGAAGAAATAGTGATTAGGGGTCAGTGCCCCTGAAACTAGTCTAGCTGCATTTGCACCGGTACAGTGCCAGTGAGGCCTGTCACAGCTGTCACCAGGCAATGCAGACTGCCACGTTGCAGTCCTTTCAATCAAGAGAATTGCTTGCCATCACCTGCCACATTTAACACAGCAATTTCAATATGTTGAATTTAATGAAAAAGGAATTTCTAAATCCTGAAATCAAGAGTCTTTAGGCAATCATCGGGGATTAAATTCTCTGCTTTATTTATCTTTTATTGCTGAAATTTGGCAGACATTTTCTTTTTGCCACAGGATGAGGAGTACATCTATTATGAAAAGAATGTGCACGCACACACACACACACACACACACACACACAGAGTCCCTAACATCTACTTGTTCACAACTGAAACACTGATGCTGACACTGGAAAGAAACCTGATATGCAAAGAGCAGATATTTGGCCCTGAACAAACTTTGCATATGTTATGGTCAAGTCAGAACTGGAGAAAGAAGAATGAGGTTTACTTCTTGAAAAGAAGGTAGTTCCAGTGAGTGAAAATAATTCCCCATGGAGTCCCATGAAAATGGCAGGGATTTTATCCAAAAAATAAATTATCAGGACAAGTTAAAGCAGAGCAGACGAATTATCAAGCCTCTATGGGGCCTGTCTGTGCATGGTTAAGGTATAATTTAACACAGACCAACGTATGTTTTCTTGTTACAGAGTATGTAGTTGTCTTTGTTGATGATTGTCTGCATTTCTGTTTTAGATAAAAACTTGGGAGCTTCTCCTGGTTGCTGTTGTAGCCTGCTCAGGGCCAGCAGACTGCGGAGTTGGCTTGTGGAAGGAGGTCAGATTTTATCTGTCTTCCTGATCAATTGTTCTCAGACCCTGAGGATCCCAGATCTTGATTCATTCCTGCCCCTTTTACTAATATGTATCTGACCCTGTGTGAGTTTCCTGGTGCTAGGCAATCCAGCCTGTTCACTGTCTGTCCCAATCATTGACTGCTACTCAGAAACCACACTGAGTTTGTAGCAGAGTGCTTGGCTATGATGTATACAAATTATTTTATTTCCTTACATTTTTAATGCCAAGGTGTGGGCTTGTAAAATGAGGATCATGTAGGACAAATGTCATTTCCTGGTAAAGGCAAAGACTATATGGTGGTAGATGGTGGGTGGTGGAGGGTAAAGGGTGGCATAGAGGAAGTAGCCTTTGCGAATGTGAACAAGGATGTTGATTCTGTGTCACACAATGTTGCAAGCCAGACACTGAGATACTGGTAATACTATTACTCCACTGAAAATTTTTAAGCAGTGATGATAAAATTAAAAACTGAAAGAGATCCTGAAGGGTTGGCTCTGTATCAGCAATTTAGGTGAAGATATTGAAAGTTCTCCTATATATGAGAAGGGAACTCATATCAATTTGACTATTAAAATAGGAATGTAATATAACTTTAAAAAAATCAGAAAATTTGTTGATTATAAATAAAATATGCACAGACTACACAAAGCAAAACACTCCTAAAAACAGAGAGCAGGTTAGTGGTTACAGAGGAGATGGGAGCTACAGGGGTTGGGTGAAGAGGTTTAAGGGGATTAACTGTATCATGATGAATAGAAACTAAACTTCTGCTGGAGATTACTATGTCCTGTACACAGGTGTTAAATTATAACACTGAAATGTATGATTGCTATAAGCCAAGGGTTTGTAGATGTTACCTCTATAAAATTTAGTTTAAGAAATAAAGTAAAACAAAAATATAATTTCCTCTTAATCTCAGCAAAGATGAATAAATGCATGTTAAAATCCTTAGGAGTCAGAAATAAAGGTGCAGGAGGCCATCAAAACTAAAGAGTCAAATGGAGGAGAAACTTTTCATGTCAGAGTGGACCTCAGACTAAGTGAGTTAGCAATGTAGTATTAAAATTAAAACAATTTATTGTGATTCAAGGATAAATTACAAGGAATATGCCACACTAAAATGAGAAATCATCTCTCTATGGTGTTCAGTAACATCTGCACTTGAAGTTCATTTGTTATCATCCCATTTTTAAAAAAGAGCATATTCTAGAGAAATGCAATAGTAGGGGTGGTAGGAGTGACAGAAGAAAGAGGAAAGTAATAACTTCACATTTGAGATGCCTTTGAGGCCTTGTCAATGTTCTTTTTTTATTATTTTTTAATTTAAATTTAAATCTTGTAATTTTCATACAATATTGGTCATGTTTTAAAAAGTAAACAATATATTGGTCATGTTTGTAGGGTTGTTGTTACCCTTAGGTATGGCCCTCCCTTCCATATTGTAGTCCCTTCCATATTGTATCCCTCTCTCCCCACTCTACTCTCCCATCCCCCCATCTCCACTCTGGTCACTCCAGCTCCTTGTGCTGCAAGTCATCGGTCCATGTTGGGCCCACTGGTCTTTTCTTTTTCTGGAACAATGTCCTTTTTCCTGGGTGCGGACTTGCACTCATGCACAACAGACCAGGTTGCTCAGATCTCCAGGAGTAACTGAGGCAGGTAGTCGGGCTGAGCACATCAGGAACTTCTTGTAGGGCAGGTGTGTGGTGCAGTTCTTCAAACTCTTTTCTGGCTTCTGTCACATGGTTCTGCTTCTATGCCATATAGTTCTGATATCTTGGTTTGGGAGCCCAACTCCCAACCACTGGCAATGGAGACGTTCCCTGTTAGGATAGACTTCCCCAGGTGATTGGTCCAGATCCTGTCCTCTCTTGTGCTAGTAGTTCTGCCATCAGGCCACGGTTGCATCATGTGGCTTTCTTCCCCCATTGATTGGTCAAGAAGGGAGCCTTATTCACATTGCACGACCAGGAGTTTCGTTCTCCAGTCCTGAAGATGATGCAGGTAGAAATCTGTGACAGGTCACCACAATCACTGGTCTCACCTTCTTGTCTCAGTGGTTCTGAACATGCTGCTTGTCCTATCAAGTGGTGAGTGCATTCAGGGGTGTTATTATTCCTTTCCTCTCCATTACCTCTGCAGCCAGAGAGACTTTTTTTTTTCAGTTTTCACTGTTCATTCATTACATGAGATAGCACCACTGGATCTTTTTTTTTCCCAGTGTTTTTTTTTTTTAATTATCTTTAAATATTTTAAAAATCTTATCTTCATACAACATTGGTCATATTTGTATAGTTATTGATTCACTCAGGTATGGCTCATCTACATCACTGGATCCTAAATGCAATTTTGGGATCTTTTACACAGGGTCAATTTTGTAACTTTGAAATCAGTTTTACTGAATAATGAAAAAGTGGTTAAGTTGATGGACTAAAATTAGCTACTAATTATTTGCAAAGCTCTCCTATCAGGTTCTTGTGCCTGTCCTACTTTTCTTTGTCCCTCTATAGAGACCATTTATCTTTTTAAAACAGCAGCAAAAAAAAAAAAAAAAAAAAACCAGCAGCAGAATCACAGTTGTACTTGCCTGGTCTGAAATCCAGCCATCTTTTGTATTGATTCTGCCAATTACTGCTCTGCACTTAAATACTAAACCATAAATACGGGGGGAGAAGAGGGGGGCAGCAAACCTGAGATTCCCAATCAATGTTTCTACCAATTGGATAGTCTCAGGAATGTGCAACTTGAGAGTAAGCTCAGGGAAACCACTGCATGGTTTGGGTGAAGGAAGCCTCTTCTGACCTCCAATGTGCCCTGAACTTCCCTCCATCACATACTTTTATATCATGCTTTTCTACTTAGAAGTTTGTGCTTTAGATCAGTGCTCCTCAGTCCTTCATGTATATTTAGATCACCTGCTGATGTTACAACCTATATTCTGGCTCAGTGAGTTTGGGGTGGGACCTGGGAGTCTACACTTCTGGGCCACTCCTATGAGAAGTCAATGCTGCTAGTCCTGCAAAAGTCACTATTAAAAATTATATTTGCTATTGAATTGTCACATATTTACAGAAATGTGCTCAAATAACCAAGTTCAATTATTTCAAAAAAAGTAAACACATCTGTGTAAACAGCCCCTAGATCAAAAATTAGAACACTGTAGGTTATCTCAGAAGCTTGTCCGCTACCCTATCCTGTCACTGTTTTTCTCCCAAGGGAAATGGAGTCTTTCACTTTTCCTGTTATCTTCAATACCCAAATGAGCATACCCATTATTCATGCTTGCATGTGCTTCTCTCTGGTATATACCCACACCCATTCTGATTTTATTTATTTTACTTATTTATTTATTTATTTATTTATTTATTTATTTATTTATTTATTTATTTATTTATTTATTTATTTATTTATTTATTTATTTATTTATTTATTTATTTATTTTTGAGACTAGGTCTTGCTATTTTTGCCTATGGAACCACAGACTCATGTTCCCTGGGGTACCACAGTCTCAAGCAATCCCCAGCCTCAGCTTCCCAGGTAGCTTGTATTACAGGTGCACGCCACCATGCCCAACTATATTTTTTTGGAACTAGGTCTTGCTATGTGCCCCTGGGGGGGATCAAACTGCAATCCCTGGGCCTGGCAGCAGCTTCCTAGGCTGCTACTTACAGGCATGTGCCACCATGCCCAGCCCCCATTCTGATTTTAATGGCAGGATAATAGTTCACACAAACACATAAGTTTGTATATATATTAGGACAGTACAATTGGTTTTTGAATGGTTTTTGTTTACGGAATCAAAGACTGATGAATGACTGATAAATAATATTAATAGCTTTATGTTGCTTCATTTTGTTTTCTTGTTTTGCCAAAATAGAATTACCATGGTAAATGCCTGATACCTGAAGTATGTTTATTCTCTACACAAATCTAAATTCAGAAACGGTGACCATTTTATTTGTTCAGAAGAAACAGATCTTGAATTTTGAAGAAATATCAATGAACTAGTATGAGGAATATTTCCTTGAAATGGGATAGACAAATCTTTGTATGTTTTTGGAGAGAAAATACCCCTCCTGCTAACTAGTAATAGTAATTGGACAAAGACTGGGGTTTATAAATCAGGATATTCAGTGAATTCTGATGACAAACTCTTTTGGGGGATCTCCAGATGGGTAAATGATTAACTGCTGCAGCATAGTTATGAGGCAGGTCTCTATCATCTACAAAAGATATACCCACAGTTGTATGTACATTGTAGATTATACGGCTGAAGAAAGTAACTTGTTGGTTAAGATGATTTATGCATCGATAATTCTATTTACAAAAGATTTATAATGTCCCATATGTAATTTCACCATTATCTGTAACAGTGGCTACTAAAATCTCCATTAAACTCTGTTACCAGATTTCATAGTACTCTTCAAAGTAATAATTATGAAAGGATATGGACTTAATGTGTTTACAATTGATCTTTAAATCTGATATTATTTATTACTTTGCCAGGTTATTTTTGAGGGGTTTGTGTTTATGTATGATTGCTGGTATGTTTTTAATCAGTCTCTAATTGTTGTGGTTAAACAAGAGATGGATGATATTTTCCTTTTTAATTCAGGCAATTTCCCTAGAGATATACTTCAACCTAAACTCTCTAAATATGCAGCCTTGGCAGTACCACTGCAAACCTTGATATCTAAGTACTTCTAAATTAAGATGTTAGCTGGTGGATATTTAAAAATATATAATAATCAGGAGAATGCCAGTTGCTACCAGACATCTGAAGGATTAGCATACAGATTAGTAAAATGATACATATGTATTTAAGTCATATTAATTTAGTTTTGTCAGGAAACTGGATTAGGATTTTGGACATAGTTTCTTTCTGTGTGCATGTGATCAAATACAGAAGGTGATTCTATTAGTAAATGTAACCATGGCTCATCTACTCTTCACAAAGGTCTACTGAGTGTATATTATGTCGGGTACCAAGGGTTTGTAGATGAATGTGAACTATTTTGGTCCTGGAGTGATCCGCTATCTACCTGGGGAGACAGACATATGAACAGGCATTTGCAATAAGGGTGAAAAATTTTAAGACATCATATCCTGTTTATATTAACAGCAATTAACTGTCAACCTAACATAGTAAGTATTCAAATGAAAAGGGTGTATCCTTTAGTCCAGGAATGTTCTCAGGAGTACAATAGCAAACCTAAAAGGAGTATTTGTCACTCATTCAGGGTGGGGTGAGCAGGTCAGAATCAGAAAAGACTTCATAGAGGGAAAAAATGTATTGCTGATGTGGCACACTGAATAATGACCTACCTCCCCTCACAATTTGTACATGTGTGAATAGATGAGTGGTAAAAGGGAATTACAGATGTGATTAAGATTATCTAGATAGCCCTAATGTCATCACAGGATGATTATGAAAATGAGGCAGGAAAAGAAGCAAGAGGATCCAAGTCAGAAGATGTGAGAGCAACAACTTGGAGTGATGAAGTTATGAGGAAGAAGTCACAGCTAAGACCTCCAGGCAGCTGAAGGATTGTTTCTGGGTTGTTGTACTGACCTCGTAATTAATCTCTTGCTTCCATCCTTCCTTCTTATCTCAGTATGAAAAGTCGATTCCAAATATAGAAGTCATTTAAAAAATATTATTTATTTGTATTTTTTGTTGTTGAGGTACTACTGTACATGATTCAGAGTATGCATTCACACCTTCTCAGATATATGTCACCACACTACACTCACCCCAAGCTATTCCTAACGCAGGGTTCTTCTCCCAGAAGCTTCACCCTCTCTCTGGTAGCTTCAATTTACACTCAGATCTTAAGGGTCTGTCTTGGCCTGGTTTTGTTAATTCCTTCATTTCATTTCTCTACATTCTACATATAAGTGAAATCATCAAATATTTGTCTTTTTTCTTTTGAATTACTCAGCTTAGTATAATTCCCTTCATTCTATCCATGTTGTCATACATGGCAAGATTTAATTTTTTTTATGTCTATCTTTCAAAAAGTGTCCATTTAGTACTTCTGCTCACTTCTTGATAAGGTTTTGTTATTTCCATCTTTGAATTGTATGAGCTCTTTTTAAATCTTGTATGTTAGCCCCTTGTCAGATGGATGATATGTAAATATTCTCTCCTGTTGGGTGTCTTAATGATGGATCCCTTCACTGTGCAGAAACCTTTTAGTTCGATGCAGCCCTGTTTGTTTATTTTTGCTTATGTTTCCCTTGCTGTTAGAATGGAGCTTTCAAAAATATCTCTGATGCCAATATTGTGGAGTGTTTTGTTTGTGTTTTCTTCTATGTATTTTATGGTTTCTGATCTTATATCCAGGTCTTTAATCCTTTTTGAGTTAATTTCTGTATATGGCGTGAGAAGGTAAAATTTGGTTTCATTCTTTTGCATATAGTTGTCCAGTTTTCCAACACTTTTTTGTTTAAAACAATTTCCTTTCTTCATTGTATAAGTAACAAATATTTATTAACTAAGATTTGCTCTGTCTGAAATGTGAAACTTGTCTGCTCCATCTCTCCAAAGTAAATACAGCCCTCACAATGACCAAAATAGTCCACCCCCACTGTCCCTTTGACCCCATTTCCTAGCAAACCCTCTTGTGTACTGTGCTTTCAGCTACATTGGTATCCTTGTTGTCCTTCAAATAAACCAAGTATGCCTCCACCTCCAGGAAAGTACTTTGTGTGCTTGGAACACTGACCCCAAAAATCTTCATTTAGCTTGCCCTCTAATTTCTTTAAGGTGTCTGCTCAAATTTCACCTAGTCAGTGAGAACTTTCTAAAACTTCCTTAGCTCCATCCTCAGCACTCCCTCTCCTTGCTGTATTATTCTTTACAGCATTAATTTATGTCTAAAAATTACAAGTAATAAGGGTCTGATAACAAAGATACACAAAGAACTCACACAACTTAACAAAAACAGAGCAAAGAACCCTGTTGAAAAATGGGGAGAAGATCTAAAAAGACACTTCTCCAAAGAGGAAGCCCAAATGGCTATCAGGCACATGAAAAATGTTCAACATCATTAGTAGTAAGGGAAATGCAAATCAAAACCACAATGAGATACCACCTTACACCAATAAGAAGGCCCACATCCAAAAAACAGACAACAACAAGTGCTGGTGTGGATGTGGAGAGAAAGGAACATTTTTACACTGCTGGTGAGAATGTAAACTGGTCCAGCCACTATGGAAAGCAGTGTGGAGGACCCTCAAACTAATGAAAACAGAGCTACCATTTGACCCAGTAATAGCTCTTCTGGGAATCTATCTAAAAGAAACCTCAATGTGGTACAAAGGGACACCTGTGCTCAGATATTTCATGCAGCACTATTTATAATTGTAAGGTCCTGGAAAGAACCCAAATGCCCCAAGACAGATGACTGGATGAAAAAAATGTCGTGTATATATACACAATGGAATATTACACATCAATAAAAAATGACAAATTTGATGAATTTTTGGTAACATGGATGTACCTAGGACAAATCATACTGGCAGAAACAAGTCAGAAGGAAAAAGACAAAAACCAAATGGCCTCACTAATATATGGACAACCAAATGAAAGTACACAACTGTGGGAGGGGACCAGCTGGAGTGGCCAGGGAGGGGAGGTGGTGGATGACTCCCAGGGATCACAATGATGTGAAATATATATATAAATAAATAATTTAAAAAAATTCAAGAGGCCCTTTATTTCTTTGTATTTAAAAGTGACTTATAAGAAAGAATGTAAGCGTATCACTTTTAGAGAGGGTCATAGTACCAATCGTAGAGTAGCCAATAACAGAAATTCGTGCACAATGAATGATTACCTGAAATGGAATAAAATTGAGATTTTTGCACTCTTTTAAGCAATCGTTTTTCAATAAAAAGAAAAATATTATTGAAGATTGCCTAGCTTGAATTAGAATAATGAATTATTTCTTAAAGCATTATGGATAAATGCTAGAGTTCTTTAGTTCCTCTTGAAGTTGGGTATTTGAAATTAGTGAATTATTGGATATTTTATTTGTTTAACTTCAAATAGAAAAATACCTTTAATGTAGTAACAAGTTTTTCTTTTTCTAAATGTTTCAGTGTTTAATTACATTCTCTGGTTTATTGTAGATTCTTTTTGTTTTGTTGTTCTAAAGTTCTCTAAATTTGCAAAAATTTGTAACTGAATAATTTTATAATAAAAAATAAATAAAAATATTGGTGTAGATCACTTGTGTATTTTTTTTATGGTCTGACCCCTTTCCCCCATCCAAATTCCATGACAGCAGAAATTTAAATTATCTTGTTAACCACTATCTTCCCATGCTAAAATAGTTTCTCATATGTGGTAGATGCTCAACAAAAATTTGGAAGATGGATAGAGAGGTTCCCTAGATAAAATACAGAATGCCCACTTAAGTTTGCATTTCAAACAATTAAAAGTTAATTTCTAGAAAACTTTGTGTAAAGTGTTTTGAATGACATTACTATTACCTGTCAGAGTGCATTCTTGTCATAGGCTCCCTCTCCCCATCCCTCATCTAGCTCTAGCACACTACAAGCATTACCAGAGTAGCTATACATGGACAAAAAGCATGGCCTCCCACTTACCAAAGTTGGTGTAAGTATGCAGCCTGCCATCAACACAAACCAAACACAAGTCTCCAATATAATGCCATCTCTCAAGTAGGCCATTTGCTGGCAAGTTAAAACACTGGACCCTTTTTACATTGGAGGGGGCAGCAATTAGTCTTAACAAGAACCAATACATACCAATAAGGGCTTGCCTTTCCTGCCCACAATGTTTCAGCCAGCATCATCTTTTAAGGAATCATAGAATGTTTGATTCACCTACATGGAAAACTATATGACAATTGTTATCAACCCAAGGGACCCCTTTAAATGGAATGTGAAAGTAGAAACAGCAGCTGTCCTGCCTGCCTGTGACCATGAAGGTGTTTTTCATCACCAACATTCTCCCTTTGCAAAGCTGCAAAGGCAGCTGTGCTAGGGCTGTCTGTCTGTGACTATGTAGCATCTCTTTTAGGTAACCCGTCCCTTTCAGGGGCAGCTCTTTTCACCTGCTTGTGTCTGTGCAAGCATCCTTTACTTTTCTTTTCCTTTTCAGAATAAGCCTGTTCTTTTGCATATGCCTAAATAAAAAGAAAGTAGACACATAATCATGGGGTCAACAGCACCCGGTCCTCAGCCCCTAAAGTGATGGAATTATCCTTGAAAGGGTCACTGAAGCTTACTCCTGGAAATGATAACCCCAAGATGGGGCATCATCCTCTAGGTTACAGGGCACACCATAGAACAAATACCTTTATGTGATGCTGTGTCCCCCCCTAGGAAGATTACATGGATCTGGAAAATAAGGTGCAGGTAGGATTGGCTGTATTATTGCTATAAGTGACTTGAGAATTTGTGTTTTCTGTCCTTGCAACTCTGGACTTTCTGTGTTTGGAGATCTCTGTATCTTAGAGAGAAGTCAATTAAGCATTAAGCTATAGATGTTACTCCAATTGCTTCAATCTATTTGTTGTGAGAGACAAAAATTAGAATTATCATCTTTGGCATGGCTCATGTTGGGGACAAAGCAGAAGTAAATGACTCATCAGGAGGAAGTGAGCCTGTTGATATATGATGATGCCAGGTAAAAATATATTTGGTTTCGAGATCATTTCCAGGAGAATTTTTTGGTCCTACCTTTCCTAACTTGATGGCAAATGGGCAAGTTATCAGTCATAGCCTGAGAAGGGCATGGCAACAAAGGACTCAGACCTATCAGAAATGAGGGTCTAACTTGTCTCTCCAAGTGAGCCACCAGAAACCACAGAGCTGCTAGCCAAGGGAGAAGGAAATATAGAAGTGGGAGATGATCAGTTAAAACTTCAGGATCATTCAGTACAGGGGAAAAAGTTATGTTTTTCCCTGTCAATTTTCCTGTTTTAAATTTCCCGGACAAAACAAACTCCAACCAGAGTCCTGGAGGAACTATTTGCAGATCTTAGCCTAATAAAATAAAATAATCCAAGAGCAAAAACGGTGGGTCATAGTTAATACAATGATGTCACTGCCCAGATATTTCCTTCAGAACTGACAGAACGTTTCCCTAGCTCAGGAGAGTGTTGGTGACTAAAGGTTCTCCTAAGTCACTCTCCACTGAGTCGTTCTCCAGGAAATGCTCCCAGTTCATCCTCAATAAATATCCTTCCTGGGGCCCCCAACTGAAGACTAACAGGTGCAGAATACAAAGGCTTAGTCCAGTGTTTTAAGGTGAGACAAGATGGGCAATCCAAAACAACCATTGGCTGTAGTCTGCCTTTTGTTGTGTTCGGTTCAACTTCTCTCTCTGCTAGGTCCTACTTCCTTCCCCTCCCAGGGGATCTGAGTCCAAAGACACTTCCCAATCAACTTCCTGCACACAAATATGCCTCAAAACCTATGTCCCAGGAAACATGACCTAAGAAACTTTTGTCACAAGTTTTTTGTAATTTATGACCAGGGATAGGTAAATAATACGGGAAGCCTAAGGAAAGAGTCTTTATCTGAAAATTCACAAAGGAAATTACAGACAGGAACTGTATAAACAGCACTAAAAGTTAATAAGAGTGTGATTGTGTTAAGTTTTACAGATGGTGAAGAACTTGCTATTCAATTTTTTTTCCAGAAAAGAATCAGAGTGATGATAAATGAAGTAGAAGGTTTTGGCAAGGAGAATAATGTGAGGCAATATTCTAGGAGAGCAGGCATATCACAATTATCTTCTAGTGTGTCTTACAGTCTTCTGGCCCATTATTGTATTTTAGCAATTGATGTGACTGCTAGGGTTACTTGGGGTTGGTTTATATCCTCATCAGTAAAAATTTCATCATCGATGCTCAAGAGTGACAGCCTTTTGCCTCAGCTGTATCACATTTCTGTTTCTTTTCTGCCCTGTGGGAACCTGTTCAGCCATTCTGACACAATGACTGTGCAAAGTTGTCATGGAGTTTAATTTCCTGGGGTAATTGTTGATCAATGGGAGGTGCTCAGGTGGTCAATTATCAGGCACATTTAAATGACCCCTTTGCAAGTTGCCAGAAGGACCGAGTCCAGTAACCATCTTATTAAGATACTTCAGCAGGACTTTTCCTTTTATTCTTCCTTATCTCATTATTGTTCCTTGGGATCACTTCCCAAGGTAATGACCTGCATGTACACCCTTATCTTGGGGTCTGCTTTTTTAGGGAAAACTAAGTTGACACCAGAAACATCCTGAAGAAGAAAACTTCAGAGAGGAATCTTGATCTTTCACCAGTCAAAGATGTCTGATTGGTGTCAAATAGGGTGATAATGACCACTGGCTTATTGCTACATTCTGATCATGAAGAATTTCTGGATGGAGGACTGGATGGAGGTGAGATGCAGATAAGTTCTGTAACATTACCTTATGTCTTTCTTACAGTAATGGCACTTGAATGTTATGGGAACATTGTATATATTTGATGCAGAGTTTGCTGGTTTTATGAACAGCATTGCAAGTCATAAAAAAAAAGAAAATGACAGTTCAGATTAATGAAATAGCAACTGATGACTGTTAGTAAGGTCAGAAAACTAACTACCACTGCTGCATTGTCTTCTGTACCTTGGGCTTGGGGTTGAGTTTTAAATACAGCAGAGCTATGACAGATAAGTGAGTACACAGTCTTGAAAAGTCTCCAATGTGAAAGCCAAAATCCTGATAAGAAGTGAGCAAAACCCTGGAACAAAGAAAGGGGCACAGGAATTTGTTAATTAGAGAATCTGGAGTATTCAGATCTTTCTAAATTCTTTCGATTGGCAGGAACAACTCACTAGCACATGGAGACCTTTAGAGACCTCACTTTAGTATCTCCTTCCGATCCCTCCTGTGTCCCTTCACTTATTCGAGATCTGGCTAATCTGCTGGCAGAAAATTGGTGGGGGAGGGGGTATTTTTGAAGGTGTTTACTTAGGGAGGACAGGATTTGGGACTGGGTGGTTGAGAATCATTGATACAAGTGTTCTATGATTAGAAGTTCTGTGACCTTAAAAAGGATGTCTAATTCAGTACTACTGTGCTGGAATTGGTCCCTAAAAACTAAACATGATAACTGACAGTAAAGAGGTAAGAAGCTAGAACTGTATTGCTGAGTACTGGGAGTATGAGTTTGGTTAGAAGGCTTAGAAGATGGGATGTAAGAATGAATTTACCATGTAATGCAGAGACTCATTCCTGAGTATGATACCCAAAGAACATTCCTTCCATTGAAACAATAACGGTGGCCTAATGATAGGAGCACTATGATCTTTAATAGGCTCAGTGGTTCTTGTCCTCCATAAAGCAAAGGTAATTTTAGAAGATTCTAACATGGATTTCCTGGTGTTGGTATAGGTAAGAGAGTTCTGGAATAGCAGAACCCAGTTGATAGCACCTACCAAATAAGACCAAGGTAGATACAACAGAAAGCTTAGTATCTCAAGCAGAATATCTTTTCTCAAGCTTAGGGTAATTGCTAATACACCATAGTCTGACATCTATGGTTACTTCTCTTACATGCCTAGAAAAACTCTGGAGTTAGTGAGTTGAAGGTTAATATCAATGGTAAAGTGGAAAATCATGTTTCCTCACCTAGTTTCCAGAGCTGAATCAGTTGTCACTACTAGAGGACATCAATTAAAATAAAAGCTGGATCCACTTGAGAAAGAACTCTAGAATGCTACTATAGAAATATAAAATTTTTATTTTCCGTTTATTCCCTGAAGGCACCTTGTGACCTTATGGATATAGACAGGGGAGGGGGAGTAAATAGATAGAGAGAAAGTGGGAATGGCCGGGTATTTTGAGGATTCATGGATGGCAGCAGACATAGTTGCAGACAAGTTGTGATGATTTATAATAATATTCCAAAAGTTATCAAGCTGCTAATGAGATTAGGTCCTGATACTGTAATTCACTCATAAAAACAATAAAAAGAAAAGAAACAGACTCTGAGATAGTAGTCAGCAGCAATCTTTAGTGTGTTTACTAAGTGACTCCTAGTTTTTAAGTGTGACCATATTGCTTCTGCAAGTAAAGAACAAATAATGAAGGCCAACAAAAACATGACTAAAGATTGCTTGCATGCATAATTTTCTAGGAGAAGTCTATCTTTTTGGTGTTACCAGGAAAACTAAATGACATGGGTTAGTAGAAACAAATAGCTACTATTATTTGCAATTGTTGGGAGAAACAAGCAATAAAGAAGCATAGAACAATAGAAGCATGCAACCAGATATGAAAACTGGCATCAGAGGGTGACAGGCAATGCTTAGCTTTAGCACTGGTGTTTCAGAGCTGTGGTGGGGGCAGTGGGGGCATGAGCATTACCTTCCAGGGGAAACTGTGATTCCTGGGGGGAAAGTGGGGGAAGCAGAAACATGAAGGAAGACAACACAGAGTGTAACAAGGGGGTGGGGGGGGCAGATGTTCATGAAATCAAGCAATAAGAAGAGGGAGAAACAGAATCATAAACAACTAAAATGGGGTTGGAAAAAAAATCAGTTGGTCTCTTTCAGGACAGATAGCCCAACTGAGCTGAAAGACTGTTCTATCTGAAAAAAAAAAAAAAATTACTACTTTCCCCAAGTACATAATCAATATTTCCAGGAAAGGAAACCACAAAATCCTCTTAAAATTTTATTTTCAAAAATAACTTTACTGACTTCTTTTTCAGGGAGGGGAGATGGTGGGTGACCTCCAGGGATCACAATGATGTGATTGATATATATATATATAAATTTATATAAATTATATATTTAATATATATATAATTATATATAAATTATATATAAATTTATATATATAATTTATATATAAATATATATATAATTTTTTAAAATGCTGTGTTGGTTCATTTTAAACATTTTATAAAATATAAATCAATGAAAAAACACATAATTGTACCATTCAGAGATTAAAAACATTAATATGATATTCTGATGCTTGCTCTCAAAGGATTTTGTGGGCATGTATTATATCTTAATAAAAATAGGATCCTGCTGCATAAGACTATATCTTTCAAAATGCATTATCTTCATCTGTGAAAAGAATAATCCCTGAAATCACATTCAATTTCCAAAAATATACTAATGAGACTATATATTTTTAAGTTTGAATCCTCAACATCTTATTTTCTGCCAGAATGTGCTAGATCACTGTACCATAAAGCCAGGACCAGGTCAGGCTCTGTTCTGCTCTTGTCCCAGCACCGTTCCACAGCCACCCCCAGGTGCTCCTGTGATGTTACCAGTGGCCTGCTACAACTGACCCACATTTTTAATCTATTCTTATGGAGCCCCTTTTTAATAACAATTTAGAAAAAAAAGGTTCTACAAGAAATGAAAAGGAAGTGCTGTCAGTCTTGGAGCATGGCAGGGCAGTTGGATCACTGCTCCAACCTCACAGGGACTCCCTTCTTCTTCTCACTCCCTGTGCCTGTAACTCAGTCCTTTTAAGATTGAAAAGAGTAGTTGAATAGAAGTTTATGAGGCTAGTTAATAAATGAGGTATTTATAATGACTCGGAGTTATATTGCCTTCCATTAACCATGAGATTTGGAGCAAGTTACTTCAGTTTTCTCAGCCTGGTTTCCTCTCATTAGCTAACGGGAATAATACCTACACCATCAAAGAGTGGTAAGAACTGAGGAAGATTAGATGAGCAGAGAACAGATGAATCTGCAGTATGTGCAGAAACAATGGTCATTCTACACATTACATTAAGAGGATTGATGGGAAGAATGAAGTGGAGTATTTTAGAAACCTATGCAACTTTGTAATCAGCACATTGATAATAAGTATCTAAATTAATAAAAAATACTGACAGGTAAATATAAGGCATCCTTTAAGAAAAGGGAATGATTGCTTGTGGGAAGAGGGTATGAGTAAGTGCAGGTGCTGACAAATTATGGTGATGAGGCAAAATGCACCACCATGAATCAGGAAAGCTTCCCAGTGAGCACCTCCAAGACAAAGGCAAGAGAAAAAAAGTATAGTGAATGGATTACCATGCTCAGTATGGATTGTTTCATGATTTTGTGTATTTTTCTTTTAAAGTTATTAAATAATGGATGCTTAGTTGCAAAATATTGGTACACTGGTGAAAATGGCCTACAAATCAAGGCAATCTTGATTCTATTGACACCACTCATATGTGAACTAATTTGCATTACATACATAAATGTTGGGTTTCACCTAGAATGGTGACTGACACAATAAATGCTCCTTAAATGATTGTAAAATCATTATCATCATCATCGTCATTATAATGTAGTAGGCAGTATATATATATATGTATATACACACATATATATCATATTGCTATGTTATTCCTCATGGATTAAAAATTCTAAAAATTCAAAATAGATTAAGAAAGTTAAAATACTGAATCAGCAGCCTAAGGTCAAAATTTTGACTGCAGGGGGAGAGGCTTACCGTATGTTCCTGCTAAAACAAAAACTGACTTTCAGGTACTGGCAGTTTTGAGTTCCAACTGAAAGTGACAAGTGAGCACAGAAGCAGATTGCTTTGGAAAAATCTACATTGAGATGGAATTTACTATTTCTCCTGCAAAATGGCATGGAGGTTAGCTGATAATGTCCAAAATGGAGAATAGAATGAGGCTCTTCTGATTTTATTTTTACCAGTTATCTACTAATAGTATTGTAAGAAAAGATAAACCAAATCTGGTATCTGTGTTATTCAGATACATGTATTGCAAAGATGATGAGAAAATAGAGTTTGTATGAGTGCCACATGAGTGCCACAACAATTTCTTTGCTTTTGCTACTAATTGGTTTCTGTCCTGCTTGATTATTTTGGCAGAAGTTTGGAAAATATTTTAAGAATTAAAACAATTACTTCATATAGAATCTTATTCAATGTCAATAAGAACTTCAATATCGGAATCCACTTAGTGTCACATATCATACTGCTCTGCATAGACTGCCTAAATTTCAGGCTTTTTTAGAGAATGATCATGGCCCAACTGGTGAAGGAAACCTAAGGCTGAAAAGACAAAAATTTAGAATGGTGATTGTTTTTATTAAATAATCCATAAATAGCATAATACAATGTTATGAATTTAGACACACAAGGACCAGGAAATTCCAGAGTAAAGGTTCCTATGTTGATTCAGCTATACAGCCTATTTTATGACTTATACCCTACTGTATACTATTGAAAGTAGAAATGCCAAAACCAACCTCTGATTGATGATTCAAATGAATATTGCTAGGGTTGTTAATTTATGTTTTTAACATAAATTTCATTGCCATATTTTTGTGTGGGTGCAGTATCATGTTGCTAAAGTTGAATTCCTAAATGATAATTTTTTAAATCAGGAAACCTTAAGTCAAGGTTCTTGCAAAACCCCACAAAGTTGTTCTATTTTGTGTTTGTTCTGAAACACATTATTTAAATCTTTATGACTTTAGATTGGCTTGATTTTTTCCCCTTCCTCCATTGGGAGTACATTCTTACCAAGTTGGAAGTTTTGTTCAATCATTTTTCGTGACATAAATGCAAAAAAATCTCAGTCTGCAATAGAAAAAATTATATTTCTTTGACCATTGTTTTATTGTAGACTTATGAATATATTTTTATAAAACCCTTTTTTTTTCCCATTGGGGTGAATGTTCATTGCAAATACATTGCCTTAAAGCCCAAACTAAACTTTTCTAGAAGGGTTTTCAGTAGATGAGAAAGTACAATATAGTCTTCAATGTTATTTTAAGTTTTGTTATTATTGTTGTTTTGATTATGCCTGACTTGAGTCATTTGGGCAAGGTGACTGGTCTTTCCAAACTTCCTTTGCTCAAAGTAAAGTTGATTGTAGTTTATGTATTAGACTACAGTGACTATTGTTACTTGTCTCCTGAGCAAAGTTTCTCAATGTCTTTCTTTGGTTAACATTTCCTGCTCTACAAGTTCTTACCTGGAATTTCTTGATTCTGAGCCCTAAGAGAACATCCATACCCCTGAGGTCAGGTGCTGAAGGTATGTGTGTGGGTGGGAGGGTAGGAGAGATAGCCATCCTCCCACCACGAGCAGAAGTCATCTGTGGTATAAGAGAGTGAAGTCAAGAGGACACTGAGAAAAACCTGGGTTCAGGTTGTGGGTAGGAGTCAGTGCAGTCTAGTTAGCAAGGAAGAAGGAGAGTGAGACCTTCCTTATCTTCTTTCCAGTCCTGGAAGCCCATATCAGTCCTTTTGATCTTATGAAGTATCTCATTATCCCAACCTTTGTGAACTAGTACAGTCTTTTTTATTCTAAAGCTAATTTATGTTTAGATTTCTCATATCTACATCCTACAGTCTTAAAATCATGTCCTTGTACAATGTGTGGAGTTGTACATGGGGCATGTCTCACAAATTTTGGCATGTGTCAGAATCACCCAAAGCACTTTAAAAAATACTACTGCACTCCTTTCTGAGAATTTCTGACAGTCTGGAGTGGAAGTCTGAGAATTTGCATAAACAAGTTTCCCAGGCAGCACTAATACCATGATTTCAGAAATGTTGTTATAAAGGGTTAACCAGAGCTCTTGAATAAGGCACAGTCAACTCCATGAAGAAATGAGCTCCAGATCACTGAAAACATTTAAGAAGTAACTGAATGATGATTCTTCAGGGATGCTGCAGAAGGAATCTTGCATTGTGTTGAAAGTTAAATTAGGCTTCTAGGTTCCCTTTCAATACTAATATTTATGATTCTTCTACATTTCTTCTGAGTGGGTGGAAGAGAACAAAGGAGTGTTTCTGCTTCAAATTCTGATTTGTTCAGCAAGGCAAGCACCATAGCACATTTCCATACTGATTATGGGAAAAATGTGTTGCACTTATCATGAAGTTTTGTAGTAAGTAAGCAAATACTAATGAAGCCCCTATTAAAGGCTACTAGTAAAGTATACTTATTATGTCCTTACTCTTCAAACTCGGTAACAAATGATATATATGGAAATCTATAGCCAGAATTTATTCTATTAACTATTCTGATTTGAGAAGGGAATAGCTTTTGCCAGCATCAGAAGTTTAGTTCTGTTAGCAGTATCAACAGCTAAATCCTAGTCTACGAGAAATATTTTCTAGGAGGAAAATCTCTTAGTTTCCTCTTCAACTTTTTGAGAAAGAACAAATTGTGCTAAGTAAATGTGATAATGAAAATGTAGCTTTACTGGATATAGTTATATCTTCATTGTGTTGCAGCCATCTCCCAGTATTATTTCTTAATTTCTAACTCAGAGCATTGTCTATTTCTTGAGTATTTTATCTATTAGTATGTAGCTGGTAAAACCAAGATAGACACACCAACTGTTGGACAAGTTCTGTGCCCTACAGTATATATAACATATATTGAATATCAGCTATGAGTAACTATTTTTTAGAATCATCCTTTTTTAAGAGTAGTTATAGTTTAAAAAAATTATTAAAGTACTGTTGGTTTATAACATAGTGTGCCAAGTGCAAAACTTCATGTTTTGACATCTCTATAAATCACTGAAAATCTAGTTGCCATTCACCACAGTTTACCCCTTTTACCTGTTTTCACTCACTCCAACTCTCTTCCCCTCTACTCTCTGATAACCACTATTCTGTTTTTCAGAGTCTAGGGGCTTGTTTTATTTGTTTTGCTTTTTTCTTTATCTTCCACTTATGAGTGAAATCACCTACTATGAATCAATCTTCTTAGCAAAATTTCAAGTTCTATCTATGTTGCCTCAAATGGTAAGATATTATCTCTCTTTTTTTTAAAATAACTGAACAGTATGACTCAACCGTGTATATACACCACATTTTCCTTATCCATTTATCTGTCTATGGGTACTTAAAAGTTGTTGTATTACCTTAGTTATTATGAATAATGCTATAATAGATACCAGGAGATATATATATATATATATATATATATATATATATATATATATATATATATATCTTTCAAATAAGTGTTTTTATATTTTTTTGAAAAATATTGATGTATACCATAGCTGAACCATGTGATATTTCTATTTCTATTTTTTGAGACCTCTCCAGTGATTGCATCAATTTACATTCCCACTAAAAATAAAAAAGGGTTCCCTTTAGTTCATATCCTTACCGACACTTCTTGTTTCTTGTCTTCTTGATAATAGCCATCTTAACTTGTGTGAAATGCTATCTCACTGTGGTTTTGATTGACACTTCTTTAATATGAGAGATGATAAACACCTTTTCATGTGTCTGTTGGCCATCTGTATGTCTTTTTTAGTGAAATATTTTATTAGATCTTCTGCCCACTTCTAAATCAGATTGTTCATTTGCTTCTTGTTAAGTTTGCACATTGTTTATATATTTTGTTTATTAATCCCCTTGTCAAATATAAAATTTGCAAATATTTTTTCCCATTTAGTAAGTTGTTTTTTCATTTTGTTTATGGTTAATAGAAACTTACTTTTAGGCACAAACCCCGAGAGTAATTTTCTGATAAGGAAATGAGATACAACAGGTTCTTGTAGTTGTGTTTGAGAGTTCAGAATTTAACTAGGATATATTAGTCTTTTAAAAATGAAACTGAAAAAATAAATTTTCATACTGTGTACTTTTGAAGTTTTCCTGATAAACACATATGTGTGTGTACTTTTAAAATTTTCCTGATAAATAACATATGTGTAACTGCCACCTAATAGTTTTGTTCCTTTTGGCAAATCTCAAGATATCTTAAGTTTCTAAAGTTCAGTTTTCTGATCTGTAAACAACAGAGATTGGTCTGGATATTCTTTGTAATCCTTCAAAACTAGCATTCTATTGTCTTATGGAGTAGAGTAGCGTAATGATGTTGTCACAGTTTTCCTTTAGTACATCTCAATTTACTTGAGTTTCTACTAAGCATTAAATATATTCCAAAAC
This sequence comes from Uropsilus gracilis, assembly GCA_004024945.1. Classification (NCBI taxonomy): domain Eukaryota; kingdom Metazoa; phylum Chordata; class Mammalia; order Eulipotyphla; family Talpidae; genus Uropsilus; species Uropsilus gracilis. The sequence continues at coordinate 39,355 of PVHY01004582.1, forward strand.
TTCTCTCTCTTTCTTTCTCCCTTTCTTCTTTTTTTATTTTTTAGGAAATAGAGATTCTTGAAAAAAATGGGTACTGTGGGACTAAACTTCATGGGAAGTGGTGACTTCATGAAGGAGGAGCTTGAAACTCTAGAATTGTGTAGAAATCTATGTATCACAATTGTGGGCTTGCTGAACAAGCATTAGGAGGAGCACTTGATTATTCATGGAGGATATCCCTTTCCCCAGAGGTATAGCACTGTGATTTCTCAGAATTTCACTAGATGTACTCTGGTCCCTACATTATCAACTATTTCGTAAGTGGGAAAATTGAAATAAAAAAGAAAGAAATTTCTCTTGGTTCATGCAACAAATTTAAAAGTGTTAAATTTAAGGGAAGATATGCAGTCATGTGGAGAGTTTATTAAAGTATATAGAATCAATGTCAGCCAAGTTTCATTTTCTGTCAACAAGAAAACTAAATAAAGGCAATAATTGTGGGGGAACATTACATCAGCACTCTAAAAGAAGTCATTCAAAATTCTGTGCTCACTCACTTTAGACTTACTGTTGATTAAAAAAAAAAAGAAAATAAACACAAACTTAGAACCACAAAAGAAATTTGAAAATAGTTAAGTACAAATCAGCACAATTCATGTGAGCACAATTAAAATGACAGATGGACTGTGTCAGTAAATGCAGGATGCTGAATATTTTGTGCAAGAGAATCTATATATGTATATATTAAATATGAATTTCCTGGTTTGAAAGGGATTAACCAAACTCAATGAAGAAAAGCCAAAGAAAACATGCATTTCATATGTGGAGAAAAATAGAGAATGCTTAAATTTCTCTTGATGATTGCATAAGTCTATAGGATAATCAGATCCTTATAAGGATCAGTTCTCACAGATTCAGTTATTAATATAAAACACAGTTTTTCCCACTCCACTGAGCCTATTAGTGTAATTCACAGCACATAAAAGAAATACATACTCTGGCTACTTTTGGCACACTCTCAAACAGACAGTCTGCTGTTTGATGTATTTAATAAAACAGTGGCACTTGATATTACATTTCTACTGAGCAGAAATATCCCTTGAATTCACAGAGAGAAAATAAATAAGAATATGATTCTAGGAGAGAAATTGCAACAAATATGAAGACAGAGAATGTGGAAGTAGAAAAGAGATGTTTCATATTCTAAACATTTTAAGTGATTAGAAATTTATTGCATGTGGGTATCAATCTGAAAGATCATATATCTATAAATCTACAATATTAATAGGAGATTTTAAATCTTAAAACAGATTATTAAATATGCTTGGTTATCATGTTTAAAAGAGATTTGTGCAATATTTGTGGCAATAGCAACTATTTTTAGAACACTTAGAGTTTGTGTATGATAATGAGGCTAGAGGAAAGGAAGAGGAGTTGGAGTGGGGAAAGAGGCTCAACAGATTCTAACTACAACATATGGTTTCTCAATAAATTGGAACTTAGAGTGAGGTTCTGGAGGAAGATAAAGCTTAAGTCTAATGTCTTAGACCATTTGGCCATCCTGACACCCAGATATCTAAACATACTCATTACTTGATATAAGGTGGAATGTGATATCTTTGAACCTCACTCTTATCTTCAGATATAGTCCCCCTCAAATACAGTTGTATTAACTATATTATTCTCTGTATTATTGATGCTCTGGCAATTGGAGCCTTCTAGACTTGAGAAACTTCCCTCATAGGTTGACTAATTCTTAAAGAGAATGAAGACTGCCTGACATTATACCTTTGACTTGCAAATCATAGCCTTAACTCTCCCCATTTCCTTTTAACACATTTCTTCAGCTTGGGACACTACTTCTGCCACAATCACCATAGGCTTAGGTACTAAACGAATGGGAACCGCCGTAATAGCCCAGAATGTGCCCAGATTATTCAAAGTATCCAATCATGCATTTCGACTACTTGTTTACCTTACTTTCTCCAGAGCTTTCCATGCAACCTACAATAATAATTCTTGCTCTTAGTTCCCTTTTGACCCTTGCCTACTCATCTTCAGTCTTTCCTGAGTGACCCAATATGGTATGGCATGACATGTCTCCTATTTCTAGAGGGCTCTGTGTATATTTTAAAAACTGTTCAGGGCAATTATTTTCATGCTTCTATATTTTCATACATCTGCTTTAAACAAATCCCAGGTACATCTTAAAAACTCAGTGCTATGCAAATATACTGAATGATTCCAATTTAACATATTTTCCCCCAGATTGCTCATTATCTCATTATATACCATGATCTTAAGGCCAATTATGCTTGCTACATACCTTCACTCAGTACTTTAATGATACTGTGACAGTGATATTACAGTGAATTGTTTTGGACAGTCCAGTAGACTTTATTATTCTTTTGAAAAGTGAGATAAATTAGTTTTTCTCCCAAAATTAGTCTTTGTTAGATACTAAATGATTCTCTTAATAGGTGAACATGCAATCAAGCAATGTCAGCCAGACATTTCTTCCTAAAATATGATCCTTATCTCATATGATGCAAGGACCAAAAATATTGGTATGGATTTGCTCTGTTATTTGTACATGGAAGACATGGTCATTAGTTCTTGCTACCTTGGTTCAGCTATCCTGGTATGATATATTGGTAATAACATATTGCCTGGTAGTATATTGGCTTTGATTTTGTGAGCTATCATAAGTTTCCAGTAAAGTCTTTAAGTTAGCATTGGTTTCTGTTGCTTGTAGACACAAAATCCCATCCCACAACTCATGAATTCAGTGACTAGAGACACGCTATACAAACTTGATCTTTAATGTAAATTTGCAGGATTCCTGAAAGTTCGTGATATGTTAAGGGAGTTTGTATGTGAAGTATATTGTGGAACGTTAAATGGCATATAGCATTGACTTCTAGTCTTCTCTCTACTTTCTTACTTCTCTACTTACTTTATGCAAGAGGCTAGATTTTGGTATGGCTATACCAGTTCAAGGAAATTTGCTGGCATATAAACATATGGAGTCAGTGTGCTATGATGAAATAATTGGTAAGTCCTTCAAGATTCTTCCCTCTAGAAAGATAGTGAAGTGTGATATGACTTGAGTTTTCTTTTTCATGGTGAATGTCATTCATGGTTTTTTCATTCTTCACCAAAGGTTGAGGCAACTGATGTGAAAATCTGCACCATTTTCTTCTAAAATGATTTTTTCCTGTCTATTCCATATTCTTCTACCAGGTGTACTCTAACCTGACCTGAGAAGGTATAAGGGCCGTAAATTAGACTTTGAGGGGAACCATCTCTTTTACCTTTTGTTCCCATGGATTTTTTTGACTCTCTCTCCATGTCTGATGTGACCTATTCATGCAGAAGATGCAAAGGATCAAGTTCAGGGTTCCAGTGGAAAATCTTTGGATCTACTTGGGTTTGAAGCTATTCAGATTTAGCTTTCTTTACTAGAAGTTGGCGCTAAACTTCTAACCAATGATAACTTGCTGTGTCTTTAGGGAATGTATTTATCTTGGGGATGTAAGAAGCAAGGATAGAATTGGAATACTCCTGACTTTCTAGACAAGTACCATTGTTTAATCCTTTAGGTTGGTTGATACATACTGTTGGTTCTATCTATTGTTTACAGCTGTCATCCATTCTGGGTGATTAGTATCCATGCCTTACAGAGTGTCTTTTTGACATGTTTAAGGTCATCCCTTATATCTTTAATATCATACCCAATACTTAAGTACAATTTCTGTGATATATATGGTAGGTTGCAAAAATGGTAACAAGTGTTCATACTTGCCATCATCCATACCCTTTATAGTGCATCTTCTTCCATTGAGAAGTGAAACCCATTATCACACTGTCTGAATTTAGGTTGTACTTGTTAGGTTTTTTTTGGGTGCTACAATGTGGCATTAGTGATGGTATGTCAATTCAAACCCTAGAGCCTTGTGTTTCTCTATTTTATTGAGTCTCCTATCTTCACTGTGTGAGCAAGTTCAGACTAGTTTGCTGTAGAATGTGAGACCATGTGAATTAGAATTCCATCAGCACAGTTGTCACAGCTGAGGCTCCAGACATGGGTGAAAGTCCACATAAGGTTGATAAAATTGGCCTGTTGCTAGTCACAGATGCACAGAAAACCTAGTAGAAGAGCTACCAAGCAGAACCTACAAATGTTTGTGTTTCACCACAAACATTTGAAGTGATTTGTTATTCAAGCATAGAAAATTTCAATTTCTGACTGGTACAATTTATTATTTTTTAATTCATAATAAAACAGACTAATCTAGAAATAGAGGCAAGCTTGAAAAGCAGTAAGGTCAGTATCACTGGAATCTCTAAGCAGAAGTTTTGTGATTTCCATACCGGGTCTGTAAAATGATCCTGAGTAGAATTTTCAATTCTACAATTCTGAAATTCTGTGTTGAGAGTTTTATTCCTCTCTCATTATAAATTCAGATAAACACATTTAAAAACATGTTGTTCTCTTCTTCCCATAAAGAAAACTTCTCTGCATTAGCATTAAAACATTCCCAAGTTAAAAAGAATTTTTAGAGCTTGTGTTAAAAAAAAGTCATCTGTGGGTGAACCCCAGGGAATACAAAGATGTGAAGTATATATATAAATTATTTAAAATTTTAAAAATTTATCTGGTTATAGATTGTCATGGAAGCGATAGATTCTGACACACAGGGATCAACTTCTAAATCATAACCATGTCTTTTGTGTTTTTTCCATCGCTAATAGACTTTTTCATGCTTTTGAGTTTTAATTTCATAATCAGTTTAAGACTTGGTATAAATCAATCACATGTTCTTTCTAGAGTTGAGAACTCAGAATATATATGTAATATATGTAGAATATATAGCTATATGGGATACATACATACACATACAAAAATATTATTACATGAGGAGAATGTATCTCTTTAAGAGAATATTTAAATAAATATATCACTTTAGGTATGAATATTCCCAAATAAAAGAATCATTGAAAAATAATCATGTTAGATCACAAATGATCAAGTTGAATCATAAAATATTCAATACTGTAAAAATGTAAATGTATTTACATAGACGCCTAAAGTTATTAAAACTGAAATAAATGTTAGAAAGGAATTAACAAGATATCCAGCATAGTTGACAGCTAGTAGTCAAGTTTACAGACAAATAGACTTGCTTATCTATGAATTAGATGTTAATTTTTTTTCAGGGAACAACAATGGGGTTTAACAGAGTTCCTAAGGTTACTAGTGGCCAGCCATCTCACTCTAGATAAAGTCCATAGTGTCTAGAAATATTTGAATTTTTTTATGAAAGAAAATGAATAATGAGGTTGTATAGGCCACCAATTTTCATGATGTGTTTCTTGATACATATTTCATAAACATAAGTATTTATAGTCTGATCTTTTTTAAATGTTTAATCATTAAAATGCAATATTAGATTTACCATTTAAGCATCTTTAAGAGCACATGTACATCCCTATTATATACTAATGATTTTTAAAGGATTAATGACAGATGAAATTTTATAAAAATGGGAGAATCAGAAAAGTAGTTCAAAATTTCCATGTAGATGGGAGCTTAGTATTCTGAACTGTTGTATCAAAAATGTGATGAAGTCATCACTCTTATTTTGTAGAATTGTCCCTGGGAATGTTTGTGCAAAGGCTTCTTGACTCCTGAATTGGGTAAGATAATGGTTTTTCCAGTTCAGAAATTTTAACGCCTGTTGTTTTGAGTTCTGTTCACACATCCAGTAATCACTTATTGAGCTCTAGGTCTGTGCCAACACATTGAGAAGGATCACTAGTGCAAGGAAGGCTGAATGAAAATAGTCCAGAGGGACTGTGAGTTCTTAGAATATCAGACCATGGAACTATTAAACCAGGAAGTTTCTCTTTGTTCTCTTATCATGGACTTTGGTATCAGACAGAGTGGGCCCACTTCCAGCTCTGCCACTTTCTACACTTGCTTCTGCATCTGGAGAAAATAATGGTGTTCACCCAGAAGAGGTGTTGTGAAGATTTAAAAAAAATGAAGTGAGAAAAATATTCAGGACAGACCTCCCACTAAACATTTGCTGTAATTTTCTATTTCCTTTGTCAAGTGTAAAGTTTCCCTTCATTCCTCAACTTGTAACCAATTGACAGAAAAGGTTACCTATCTGGCAGTCTCTTCCTTTAGTTCTAGCTTTTGAAAGAAAAGCTTATCATTTAAATCTGTATGAATATGTTAATAAATGCTAACTCCATGTTATTTGTTCCAACTATGAACCTAATGGGTGCTTATTTGGACTGATATGTTTTTACTTACTGAGACTAGTTATTTGTAATAAATATTTTTAAAGTATTTTTATTTATTATTATGAGAGTTAAAGGAAAGGAAGGTTATGGGAAAGGGAGATGCTGTGATTTATAAGAGAAAATATTTTGGTCATCTAGATTATAACAGAGACATCTCCGTGAAAGAGGGACATACTATGTTCCTTGGCTCCATTTACATACAGTCACCTTGGACTAACTATTGGGAACTTGGGGTGGAGGTGAGCAGCCAGGTGACACTATAGAACATGAAAGGCAAGGTTGTTAAGTGAAGAAGACACAGAGAGGTGCGTGGAGAAGGGCCCACTTGTTTCTTGGACATGAACTTGCACCAGGGACTTGGGGGGTTTGAAGAGTTAAGTAGAAGAAAGACATATAGAGACACTTGGAAGACATGCAGGTGATAACATGTAGGCTCCAAAGGCAGTCCCATCACCTTGATTTTTACTTTGACTTTATTCCTTTTGTCCCAGACTTGCTTGATCCCTTTTACCTATTTCCTGTGAGTCCCTACTAGAAGGTGCCTGAGATTTGTGGCTAGTTTTTGGGTATCAGCACACCTGCTTTGGACCAACCTTGTTTGGCAGGACATTTACTCACAAAGGGATAACTTTTTGGGTGTTTCATTGGAAAAATATCCTTTCTTCTCTTTATGCACACTCATTATATTTAAGTTCTTGTACAATAAGAGTAAGCTTTGATTTTGTGCATACAGATGGCCAGATCCCTTTAAAGTGTACAAATTTGGGTGTCTCAGGGTACCCCTTGATCTCCTAACAAGATAACCAAAATATATGTATCTCATACATAGGCCTTTAGTCTTCATCCACATTTCCTGGTTCACAGCTTCCACCAAAGTCTTGGAATTTCATAAGTGTTGCAAGTGGTAAAGGTATTATTTTTACCAAGGTAATAGAGCTAACTTTTGGGAAATACCTAGGGATGAAGGCTGCTTGCCAGGGAGGCCAACTGCAATAGAATATAAAACTTGCAATCCTAACCCCTAACCTCCAAGGAAGAGGTGAGGGCCTAGAGGTTGAGTTCAACTGCCAGTGCCCAGAGGTTTAGTTAACTTGCCTTGTAATGAAGCTGAGGAATGGCATGTGCCTGAAGAGGACATAGAAGCCTTTCCCCATCCCATACCTTCTCTTCTACCTAACTGTTGATTTTGTATCCTTTGTAATACATTGGTGAGCTAGTGAGTCAACCAGTTTCCTGAGTTCTGTGTGCCCTTCTAGTAATACAATTGATCCTAAAGAGGGGAGCCTGGGAGCCTCTGATTAATAGCCAGTCAGGCAGATCAAATATAATAATAATGGGCTTGTGACAAGGACCTGAAATCTGAGGAAGGGGTCCAGAGTACTGCTGAACTACAGCTTGGTTGGTCAGAAGCATTGGTAACTGCTTGGGGGCCTGTACTAAAGCAACATCTGTGGTGGAGGGCAGTTGAGGAGACTGAGCCTCAACCTGTGCAGGCTGACGTGTTCTTCAGGTAGACAGTGCCTTAATAGTGTGGGAGTGAATTCTCAGACACTTTGCGGGTGTCTGATAATTTGGTGTGGGGAGACTTACCCACACCCACATTAGAAATGAGTTGGAAATCTCAGGACACACTCATGATCCAGAAGATAAGGAGAAGAAAAAGGGGGAAAGAAGTAAGAGAAGACTAGAAAAGAGAAAGGAAATAAATAGGAAAGATAAGCAGAGGAACATGGGGAAATGAAAATGGTTTCAGACAGATATATTAGCAGAGATTGCAGTGAGTGTAAGGTAGAAGAATCAGGGAGAGAGAAAAAACTGGTGTGAGCTGCTTATATTCTCAAATCTCACAGAGACTTCAAAGCATTTAGTCTGGTGCTGGGATTCCAGTAAGTGTTGGTATTTAGTGAATGGGGTACTGGGATTATCTCCGAGAAAAGTTTAGGTAGAATTCCCTTTTCTAGGGGACACACAGCAAGTTTACCAAAGAGACAGAGTCATTTGATTATATTCAGAACAGTAGGTTTATTGGAAGAAAGGGGAAGGAGAATAAGCTTGAACAGACATAGTGTGCAGAAAGAGCTGCTCTTTGCCAGCCAGGAGTTGTTCCCTTATAGTGTTCTTTTCCCGGGGAAGGGTTTATTCCTTTGTGGAATTGTTACCTATTATTATATATTATATATATTACTATTATTATAGTAATCATTTCTAGGGTATGATTGAGTTAATTTATAAGGACAGATGATTCTCTGTAATGTCCTTCAATCTCCATATCTTCCTCTCTGGTCCACACTTATGGGTGTTTTCTATAGCAGCCCTTTGTGTGTGTGTTTTTTAAAATATAATTTGTTTATTTAATTTTTTTCTTTTCTTTTTAATATATATTTTTTCTTACATCATTGTATAAGTTTTCCAAACCATGTCACCCATGAACCATTATCCTGCTCTCTTGTGCTCATCCCTCCCTTGATTTCATCCTCCCCCTATACTTTTGTTGTATGCTTTAGTTCTCTTATCAGTTTGCTAGTTTTAACTTTTTCTTATCCTTTTGTTTGTTTCACTTATATCCCACATATCAGTGAGACCCACCCAGTATTCTTTCTGACTTTTTTTTTTTTGAGCCTAGGTCTCACTATGTTGCTCAGGGAACCGCAGACTTTTGTTGCCTGGGGTACCCTGGACTCAAGCAATCCCCAGCCTCAGCCTCCAAGGTAGCTGGGATTACAGTTGTGCACCATCATGCCCAGCTGTTTTTGGAGACTAGGTCTCACTATGCTGCCCCAGGCAGGTCTCAAACTCGTGGACTCAAGTGATTCCCAGTCTCAGCCGCCTGTCCTAGGCTTGGGATTAAATCTGCACACCACAGCGGCCGGCTTTATTCTTTCTTAGTCCAGTTAGCATGATTTCTCCTAGTTCCTAGCTCCATCCATGTTGCTGCAAGTGACATGAATTTGTCTTTTTTGATTGCTGAATAATATCCCACTGTGTATAATATGCCACAACTTTCTGATCCATTCATCTGTTTTGGGACATTTGGGTTGTTTCCATATCCAAGCAATTGTAAATAATGCTTCAGTAAACATAAGAATGCAGATTTCCTTTTGAATTAGTGTTTTTGTATCCTTTGGGTAGATTCCCAAAAGTGGAATCACTGGACAAATGGTTGCTTCATCTTCAATAGTTTGGAGATCCTCCACACATTTTTCCACAAAGGCTAGACCACTATGCATTCCTGCCAGCTGTAGAAACATGCTTCTTTTCCTCTGCATCCATGCCAGCACTTGTTGCCTGTTTTTTTGATTTGGACCATTCTTATTGGTAATTTTTTTCTTGCATCTTTGTAGTCCCCATAGTTGTCCCACTACCACATCACCCATGAATAATCACCAATTTCTCCTATGTTCATCCTTTCCCATTTTGCCCCCCTCCCTACTGCTGTGTGTTTCAGTTCTATGATCAGTTTGTTAGTTTTGACTTTTTCTTCTCTTTTTGTTTGGTTTATCTAGGCTTCTGTAGAGTAGTTCTTTGTAATGACTGACAATTCCTATATCTCCATCTTTTGACCTTGCTTAAAGATTCTTCATTTTTAGAAATGGTTTAATGATGATGTTAATCTTTTCTACCTCCACCTCCAGTTTCTGGTCTTGAGATACCTACATCCCAAGTTTTCTACTCCAACCCTCCATCATCTGGCATATAGTGAGTGCTCACTATGTACATGCTGAATGAGGGAGAATGTGGGCAATAATCAGTAGCCTCAGTTAGAAGTGTTGTTGAGATACCCTGTCACTATGTAATCTTTGGGATAAAACTGTTATATCTTGACCATCTCTTCTGAATTTCCTTTAAAAATCCAATTTTTTGACCCAAATTGAATTTATTTTTCTTTTCATGGAATTTCTCCTTTTTAAATTGCAATTTCCTTTTTTTATTGATCATATATTTTTTTCTTACATCATGTGTATCCCAAAGTCCCCCCACCACCATATTACCCATGAACCTCATCAGGGTCCCGTATATTCCTTCCTTCCCTGATTTTGCCTTCCTTCCCTCCTGCTCCTTTGCTGTATGCTTCAGTTCTGTTACCAGCTTGCTAGTTTTAACTTTTTCTTGTCCTTTTATTTGTTTTATCTATACACCCCACAAGTTAGACCATCTGGCATTTATCTTTTTCCTTCTGAGTAATTTTGGCTAGCATAATTGTTTCTGGCTACATATATGTTGCTGTGAATAACATGCATTTTTTACTCCTGAGCAGTAGTCCATTGTGTACATATCCATAACTTTTTGATCCATTCGTCTGTTTTGAGGCATTCAAGTTATTTCCATAGCCTGGCTATTAGTGCTGCAATAAACATAAGAGTACTGGTTTCCTTTAGAATTAGTGAAAAAAAATTTGTGTGTAAGCCACAGTTCATAGCCCTACAATAATTTATTATTTATGTTCAGAAATTTTACTTGTGAATAAGATTGTCACAGCAGTCATTTAGGAGAGAAATTATTTGAATTTTAGTTCCAGGGTTCAAAGCAATACATCTATATAGTATCAATATAGTGTAGCTCTATATAGTATTATTCAGATCAATTCAAGCTTTAAGTTGGATCTGACTTGTGTCAACTGTACCCCAACCCAGCTGTACCTTAACTCAGAGCAATGGTCAAACTATCAAAAGTGTTAGGTCTCATTGTAGGGTAGCGAGGGAAATAGTTTTAGGCAGGTAGCGTCAGTTCATGGCTGTCCTAACCAGATGCCATCAGTGTTCATCTCTGATTCTACTCCCTATACACCCTGAGTAGGGTAAGCCTGGCCTTACACTGTACCCTGGCAACTGTGGTGGTTAGGAATCAATATCTTGAAACAGATCTTTCTTTCTATGCCTTGCTTCTAGTGGGCTCAAAGTAATGGTAACTTTCCATGCATGCTCCCAGGCAGGGGGTAGGGGGAGACACTTAGAGAAGGTGGAGATTTCCAAACTCCTCCACCTGCTATCTTCCCAGACCCCCATCTCTGTGTGCCTGACTTTCTGATGTGGGGTGGAGGAACTAGTGGAGTTGCTGAGTGGCCATGTGAACTTAAAACATTGAACATCTGTTTCTGGTCCCTTTTTCTGGCTTTGGCACGTCAATTTAGCTCACGCCATGGACAGGTAGGACAGAATTCACCCTACAAATTTTCTTGTCACTCCAGCTCCCCATTTTTCTTTGAAAATAAGTTCTTTTCACTTTTCTCTGTGTGCCCTGCGTTTTTAAGTGCATGGTTGAGGACCTATCAACTGAGTTCCCCCAGAGTTTGTACTGTAAGCTTAGTGTCCAATGTAGGATTAGACTCCTGAGGTGGGTGAGCCCAGGGACTCTTCTTTCTTTTGATCATCATAAATTTGTTGCAACTGCTGGAAATGTAGCAGGATTTTTTTTGTCCCCAATTTTGAGGAGCTTGGTTTTATTCCAACTAAGTTCTCTCTGTGTGTATTATGATTTAGAAATAGGTTTCCTTTGTAGTTTAGGCAGTTTTTCTCCTAATTTGTTTCCTTTAAGTTTTGTTTTTCTGATAAAGGCTGGTATTTGGAAGGCAATTCTGGTCTTCTGAAGAAACTTCTGGGCATACACATGTGGTTTGTTTTCATTTTGTGGCATAGGACTCTTCTACCTGGGGGTTTTGTAGGAGGTTTCTGGGGGGGGGGTGTGTTTCTACAGTTAATTTTGGTTCAAGAGGAGGTGAGGGTCTGCTCCAACTATGATCCCACTTGGAAGAATTTTAAATAACTGAAGCGATTGTAAGTAAATGTCTAGGAAGCATGTGTTTTTTTCCCTCCTTTAACACTGCTTTGCCTGTGTTTGCTATAAAGTCAGAGAAAAATGACTTTATTGAGGGATCTTTGAACCATCATGCTATTTTGCAGTTGAAGGAGTTTTGTAAGAGGTCAGGCAGATGAGACAAAATCCTAGCATTTGTGCCTTTATATCCCTCCATAAATTCAACTTAGAAAAGTCAAAGCCTTATCTAGTGACACAAGCAAAAACAAGGCAACCTCCCGCTGACCCTGAGCGATGTAAAGAGGAAAAGCAAAAAGGTAGATGACACCACTTACTGGTGGCTTTGACTGCACCAGTGGAAAGTCCTTCAAGAGGCAGCAACCTTTCTGGTGAGGCTGCCGAGGCTCTTCAGGCCTTGCTGTGCCCTTTTCCACCCCTCCTCAGGACAGGACTAGACTGGCTTCTTAGAGCAGCCAAGGCACCCAACTTGGCCTTAGAGTAGCTAAGCTCTCTCTCCACCAGTTTCCGATGGGTAGATTGAACAAGCAGAGGCAGCTGACAGAATACAGTGGGTACACAGAGCCTTTCTAGCAAGGCCCTTCTGAAGTCGAGAAATTCCATCCCTTCACACTGGAGAACCCTCAAAGAATTATTTGTTTGCTTCTATGTTTACCTCCACTGGCCTAGCTGGATAGGCATGCAATCATGTTACACATATTATTAATGTTGTGTGAGAAAAGAATAGTTTTAGGACAACTAATGAAGAGGTATTCACCTCCACCAAGAGGACCCAGAAACCCTGGAATTGGAGGGTCTGTTCAATGATGACTCCTAACTGGGACGCCAATCATGGGGGATGGAAAAGCTAGAACAGTGTAAGAGATTCTTATTACTAGGCTAAGAGAAAGAATACCTAGACAAAACAGTTTTGGTAAGATTACTAGCATTTCAACAAAAGGTCAATGCGAATTCATCTGAATTTTCTGAAAGAATTCTTCAAGCTTATAATTCTTACAGACTTAAATCCAGATACTGCACTGAAAGGGATTATGCTCAGTGAAGTAAGTCAGAAGAAAAAAAATTAATGGTCTTATATATTGGTGGAATATATAGAAACCAAACAAAAGTTCAAGAAAGACTTAAAACCTGTAAGGTGATCATAGATCTGAGGTATATAATAAGGGATTGGGGTAGGGTGTAAAAACCTGGAAGGGAAGAACACAAGAGAATATAATAATATTTATGGATGATATGGTGATGGGAGAGCTATGGGGATTACGACTATGCAAGAAAAACATCAATTAATAAAAAGAGGGGAAAAATAAATGCAGATGCTCCAGAAAATGCTCAGAAAATTAACATGATATTCATTGGGCAGAGTACTTCAAATATAAAGAGGAAATTAACCAAGATTGAAGTTGTTATAGAGATATTTTCCCAAACTGGATGATGTAGACTTTTTGATTTATGACTTTTCGATTTATGATTTAGACTTTTCGATTTATGATGCAGGAGAACAAAGGTGGTCTAAGTCTAAAGGCGGTCTATTCTTAGAGAGAGAAAATAGGAGAGGCTTTAAGAGAAAGAAGGAAGGAATGTGAAGAGGTAGTAGAAAAATCAATCCCTTAAGGAAGAATCAAACCCTTATCCAAGGAAAGGATACAGTGGAAAGACAGGTGGAAAGTTGTAAGCAAGACAAGGGAGATGAGGAAGAGAAAGGGGAAAGGAAAGGAAAAGGGAAAGGGGAAGGGGAAGGGGAAGAGGGTGGGGATGGGGAAGGAGAAGGGAAAAAGTAATACCACAGAGTAAGGGTTCAGACAGGAACTGCAGGATGGAATGAGCAAAGCAAAAGGAAAAAAAAGAAGTAAGGGTGGAAAGGAGACGAGTGATCTTCCAGGACAGGGGTTCAGATGAAGACTAGAACCCAGGAGCTCCACTCAATCTGAGAGAGCTAAGTGATAACCCACTTAGCAGCCCAGGTAATGCTAAGGGGTACTGTTTGAGTGACTTTTCGGCAGACACTGAAGCAACCTAAAAAGCAATGAGTTTGACTTTTTAATTAACTCTGGCCAGCAACAAGACTGTACCAGTCACTGGGGTTATGGGAAAGTCACAACAGAAAACCTTTCTACAACCTCTGCAAAGTGTTGACATAAATGTTGACATAAACCTCCAGCATAACTTTCTACACAGGAGAGTGTCCAAACCCTCACCTTGCCCATGATCTCTTAAGAAAGCTTAATGCACAGATTATTATCTCACTCTGGTAGCAGAGACTGCACCTACAAGGAACTCCAGAACATGCTTTGTGATTCCAGATGGTACTCAGTGTGCTTCACTAAAAGGTGAAATGCTTCCCCCAAAATCTATGAAAAAGTAAAGTGCTTTGGGTTGATGGAACACTGGGACTTACTAGAAGTACAGATTTTTTTAAGAACAGAAGTGGTAGAAGGAGGTAGAGACTCAGGAAAAAAGGAATATCCCCTCAAAGAGGAGGCCTGGTAGAGAATTAAGCAAGTGTTACAAACGTTTTTTCAATCCTGCTTCATTCAGCCCTGCTGCACCCTCTACCAGTCTCCGATTTAACTGGTAAAAAACTCAACCTAAATAAAAAAATACTTTTTTTTTAATTTAGGATTTGAGAGTCATTAATGAGATTGCCCAGGACATACATCTAACCATGCCAAAGTCTTGCCTCTTGTATAAAGAAATGAAGAGAAAGCTCTATGTCTTTAAATATGAGTCAAATTGTATTTTCATAAGCTATTCCATGTGGGTTCAATGAAAAGTAAGAGAGTTGTCTGTATTTATTTGTTGTAAATATGTATGTCCTCCCCACTGTGTTTCGTTATTTTAGTCTCCAGAAGAGTTAAATTGATATAGATGGTGCCTATAGAAAAAAATGTTGAGCTCCAAAATATAATGGAAACTGGTCCAGGCTCTTCCAGGTAGTGTGGTTTGGGAAAACCTTTGACTAATGAAAACTAATTTGTAGTTAAATGGCTTGGTTTGAATTACTCTGTTTTTAAAGCTGTCATTTTGTACATAGTATTTTCTTCTTTTTACTATGTCATTTGTGTGGGGTAGACATGGCACTTAAGGTGAAGTTGCTTTTATTTTAAAATGTCGGTGGAGGGAGAGTGCTTACTTTTGAAATCAGGTAATATAAGAAAATTGAAGGGGTCTATTTTTGTTAGCATTGTGCTGGTTGAATCTACCTGGTATATGAATATTTTTAATTATCACTATTGGATAATTAATTAAATGGTATTTTCCTCTAATAGCTATGACAAAATTTCCCAGAAATCTAAACTAGGAAAAATTGGTAGTCTTTTGTTTGATAGATCTAAGGAAAGTTTATGTAACTTTAGAATGGCTCCTGACAAAGTCCAGAAAGTTTCTCCTTTTTTTATGGGAAAGACTTAGAGATGAATTTAACCTATTAAGTATTTATCTCATAAACTGAAACCTAATGGAAAGCACAGACACTTGAGAAAAATGTTTAGCCTCATATACATGAATATTAATATTGGTGTTCTAAAAATGTTATGTGAAACTTCTTAAATGCCAGAAAAGTTTAATATATTATTACTTGTCAGTTCTTGATGCTTTTCTGGAATTTTGAAATTTTGAGAAATAACCTAGTCAGTTATATTATGATCAGATCTTTAATTTTGCTTGTTCCAGAGTTTTAACATTTGCAGAAATAATTTCTGGTGAAATTAGTAGGAGAGAGATTTCAACAAAACTTCAAGACTTGTACTAATTGATAGAACTCAAGATTGAGAGTTTTCCACATAGCAGTGAATGAGCAAATATAATTTTAACAAATCTTAGAAATGATAAAACTCTTTTTAAAAAAATTATAAAACTCTTTATTCTATTTTTAAGGAAAAGATTTTTTTCTCTTTCTTTTTGCTTTTCATTTTCTGTGGAAAGAAATCCCTTTTAAGAATATATACTGGAACAAGGAAATGGAAATGGAAATTGAATAAATGGTACTGGGAATATAGGACTGCAACATGGCAAAAGATGATATGCAGCAGTGTTAAGTTGCATTTTTATGAGCAAAACTAAAGTATGTTTGCCTTTTCTCTCTTGTTATAGCTTCATATTATGGGAAAATGGTCATAAGTATTCTTATTCATAGCAAAGTGTCTAGGCTTACATAATTTTCATAAGAAATATTATTTGTCTTCTCCTAGAGAATTGGAAACGTGGCTAATCTAGCAAAGTTTTGATTAAATTGTCTGTTTGCTGAGATTGAACAGAGTCCAGAAGAGCCTGCCATTTTGCCTGTATGTTTCCAGGGACTCCAAGGAACGCAGGGAGGCTTAACTTCAATTGTAGATGCTGGAGATCCCTAAGAGAAAATTCTTAAAAACCTCAAGAAGAGAAAATCTTCCCAAATGTACAAATGCTGCAGGTGTAGTCTGGTGAGACCATGTGGCTCCTGAGGCTTGAACGGTCCAGGCTGAATGTTGAAAGTTCAATCTAAGATCTGTTATGGAAAGTTCCAACAAAGTCAACAGAAATTCTGTTTGGTTATTCTGCCAAACAGAACTGTGTAAAAATAGAACAAATGGATTAGAATTAGATATAATTTACAAAGCTGTTTTGCTGTACTATTTGATAGACTTGGAAAGAAGACAATTTTAACACTAGTCTTTCTTATCTGCTTTCAAGATTTTTTTTTTAGTTGAGCTTTTTTCATATTCTGTTTTCTAGTTATTTATGTGATTAATGTCTCTAGTCTTTTTTTTTTTTTTTGACTTGGACTTATTAGTTGTTTTTCTAGAAATGGACTTTTCCACACTGGACATGCATGAACAATGTCTTGTGACCAATTGCTATTTCCTTTGAATACACAGACACTTCAGAGGAAAATGTATCCAGCATCCAGACTTTCATAACTAGACAAAAATTAAAAGAGGGTAAATTGTTAGAGAAATAATGAGAAGCAAACCTCAAGCCAATGGGGGTACACTTAAAGCAAAAGTGGAGCCCCCTTGTGTTATCTTTCCCCTCACTCCCACCCCTCCCACATATTTCTGGAACCTCATCTCTGTATACCAAGCATTACAAATCCTGGCATGCTGTGAACCTGACTTCCTGAATAGGGAAGTTGCTGAGAAGGGCAAAGGGATAGAACTGAGCAGCCATATTGTACTAAATTCTTCTCTATCTTTCTGCTTTTCATTTTCTGTGGAAAGAAATCCCTTTTAAGAATATACACTGGAACATGGAAATGGAAATTGAATACATGGTACTGGGAGTACAGGACTGCAACATGCATAAAGGAATGAAATTAAACTACTTTCACACCAAATGCAAAAGTCAATTCAAAATGAACAACAGACTGGAATGTAAATCTGGCACTATAAAATACAGAGGAAAACATAGGCAAAACCCTTCATGACATAAAGCTCAGAAATATCTTTGAGCATTCTTCTCCTGAGGTAAGGAAAACAAAGGAGGAGAAAAGTAACTGTGACAACCAACATCAAACTAAAAAGCTTCTGTACAGCAAAAGAGACAATCAAAATAAAGAGATGTCCTACTGAATGAAAGAAAATATTTGCACACCACACAACTGATAAGGGACTGATATTAAAGATTTACAAAGAGCTTACACAACTCAATAAAAAACAAAGCAAATGATCCAATCAAAAATTGGGCAGAAGAACTAAAATTACACTTCTCCAAAGAAAAAATGCAAATGAACAATAGGAATATGAAAACATGTTCAACATCACTAATTATCAGGGGGATGCAGATCAAAACCACAATGAGATACCACTTTGCACCAGTGACAATGGTCTACATTAAAAAAAAAAAAAAAGAAACAATGAATACTGGAGAGGAAGTGGAAACAAAGAACCCTCTTAGACTGTTGGTAGGACTGACTGATTCAGTCACTTTGGAAAGTTGTGTGGAAGTTCCTCAGAACACTAAAAATGGATCTATTGATCCAGTGATTCCATTCCTAGGAATCTACCCAAAGGATACAAAAACACTAATTCAAAAGGAAACCTGCAAGCCTATGTTTATTGCAACACTATTTACAATAGCCAAGATATGGCCTTAAAACAAATGGTACCAAACAAACAAATGGATCAAAAAGTTATGGTATGTTTACACAATGTGGTATGATTCAGTCATCAAAAAAGACAGACTCATGCAATTTATGGCAACATGGATGGAACTGGTAGGGACTATGCTGACCAAAACAAATCAGAAAGAAAGATGAATGTCAGATGGTCTCACTTATATATAGAGAATATAGAGAACCCAAACAAAAGATCAAGAAAAAGTCAAAACTTACAAAATGACCTTATATCAGAGGCAAATAGCAAGAGAGAGGGAGGAAGATGGTGGTAGAAATGGGAGGAAAGAAAACAAGGGAATACGGTGTGGATTCACAGGTGATATGGTGGTGGGAGAACTATGGGAACTACAACACTATCAGAAAGAACTTTAATTAATAAAAAAAGAAAAAAGCAATCCTTTTCATTTCTCTCTGTGTGTCCTGCATTCTTACATGCAAGTGAGGACTCACCAACCAGGTCATTCTCAATTTCCTTGAGTTTTTCTCAGTTCTGAATGTTAGCATCTTTCATTTCAGATTTACCATGTTTTCCCTATAGATTAGGGAATTGTAAATGACTGTTGCTGTATGAAGGAATGCATGAATGAATGAACTAAAATACCTTGACAGTAGTTTAAAGAAATTGTGAACTGAATGTTTGCCGTAGGCCTTGTTAATGATTTGTTAACTACTTTTAGAGATGGTTAAATCCATTTTTATCACAAAGAACTAATGAGAACAAAATATTTGTTCTATCAATGACCAAAAATTTTATTTTTTAAAAAGAAATCTTTATATTTATGTAAAACACTTGCTTCATACTCATACATTGGTATCTTGATCTGTGGCTAATCATTAAACAAATCATGCTTTTCTCACAAGGCAGGGTAAGCAAAGGGGAATGGATGGTTCAGAGAAAACTCAGTTCCATCGCTGAGAAAGTTATCCATTAATAATCAACTGTTTATATGAGATAATGTGATCATTGTGAGAAACAAAGTTTCAAAGAACAAGAAATTTTAATATTAGGGTAAAGAAAAACACTTAATTTGTCTCTTCTAACATCATTCCCTAAAATTCTTCTCTAGAGTTTTTATCCTGACTTAAGCCATTATATGAAGAAGTGGTTGGAGGTGTCTCTAGTTTTAATATTTATTAAATTTCTTGTATTTTTTTTTATCTTTTGCAAGAATTTTTGTTTGTATTTTATATTGTTGGGGCCTTTCTTATTTGAGAAAAATCCCTCTTAATATCTCAACTTTAATTTTCTTGAAATTTCATTTCCCTTATTCTCATGAATGCCGGGGTGCTTCAGATATCATCCTATCTGAGAGATTTTATTGGAGCTTTTCATTATTATTATTGTTATATTTTTTATCATAAGGTACATTGCTGACAGTATGTTATTTCATTTGGCTTGTAAGTGCTGATGCCACTCTCTGGGTCAGAGAGAGGTCACAGTCTGTTCGAAAACATAATCGCTGCTTCTCCATATGACTATGGGTTTAATTAGACCCCCTTGCTGGTGTGGAAACACTGAATCTTATTGCTGAATGAAACCTGGAGTGCGCATCTGTTCTGGTCTCCTTACCTTCTGGCCAGTATATTCCAAACTACTCAAGAGAGATGGCTGTTGAAATCAAACTGAAATGATCATTTTAAAGATCTTCAGAGATTAAACTCCACAATCTATCTGCTTCTGATTTTTGGGTTACCACCTTGGTAGTTAAGAGTTTCTCTTTTTGTGTACCTGAAATAAATCCAAGTTTAATAAAATTGTTACCTCTGGCTTTGGCTTTTATATGGAAAACAATTGACCAAAATGCCTGCAAGGAAATGTCTTCTATGCTTCAAGATTATAATGAAGTCATTTCATTTTTTTTTTATTCCGTTAGATGGATAGGGTTTAGTCTAATAATTAAACATTTCAGGGATATTAGTTTCTCTTATCTTGCTATGAGGTAGTTAGCAAAGGATTTTAGCACACAGAATGATTCTCACCTGGGCTGAAATTCTGATCTTACTACCTATCAGCATTATAAGCTTGGCAAAATTGCTTAATCTCGTTAGTCCTTAGTTTTCCTATATGGAAATACTCCGGAGTAAATGTATTTATTCCTCCCAATGCACTGTTGAAATCTCTGATATGATATCAGGAGGTGGGTCATTTGGGATATAATTAGGTCATGAGGATAGAGTCCTCCTGAATGGAATTAGTGCCTTTTAAAGAATAAACACAACAGTTTGCTTCTTTTCTCTGTTCTCTGCTACATCATAGTACAAGGAGAAGACAATCATTTGAAAGCTGGGAAAGGTGTCTTCACGAGGAACTGAATCAGTAAGCACCTTGATCTTGGACTTCCCAGCTTCCAGAAGTGTAAGAAATAAAGATTTGTTATTAAAGTTCCCCCACTCTATGGTCATTTTCCACAACAGTCTGAGCTAATACAGGAAATAATGTTAGTTTCTCCTTTACAAAATTGTTAAGAGGATTCAATGAATACGAAATTCTTAGTTTGGTGTTAGCTGCTCAACTTAATATAGTTGTTGTTAGTGCTGCTGGGTGGTCATTGTACAATTAATAACATTGCTATTGCACATCATTTTCCCAAAAGTTTTTCATTCTCTATTACTTAAATTTTGCTGATAAACCATCTACCTTTCTTGAAGAAAAGTGTCTTATTTACTTTATGCTTTAGGAATTAAGAAGCTGTAATGTTAAGAAGATAGAGTTCTAGATATCACTTCCTTAGGGGCATTTGATCTACTTGTCATTTACAAACTCTTGGAAAAATGATAAAACTAATATATTCTCAGGTCAAAATTATTCATAGGTTAAGGGGAGGCCTGTTTCCTTAGGAGAAGGCCTCTCTGTTTCTCTCTTTCCCTCAGTAGACAGTATCTACTCCTAGTTTTCTGAAGGGAATTTACACAATAAAGACAAAACTAGGGGAAAAGTAGAGCATAGTCACCTTGTGTGAAAGACACAGCACTTCTTTCTTCATGAAGAGATTCAGGTAATAAGCATGCAACATTATAAACAAGAGTAACAAAAATCCATAATGTTATATAGATCAGGTTATGAAAAAGCACACTACATGGATAGCATGGAGGACAGTCATTTATTATAGTTTGTCAAGGAAAGATCTTTCTGAAGAAGCGATGTTCAAGAGAGACTTTGAGTGGAGTAGGAGAAGGTTCTCTGTGGGTATAAGATTGAAGAATCTTTTGGAGGGAAAGGAATTGCTAATTACAAAGACTCTAAGCAGAAGCACATAATATTTGAGAAAAAACACAGGGGACTGTGTGATTGAAAGACATGTAGTGGAGGGTGGGAAATGGTAGGTGATGAAATCAGAGAGACAGGGTCTAGATCTTGAAAAACCATAGGCTATGGTAGATTTTGTTTTTTATTTTAGATATAATGGAATGTAGTTGGAGAGTTCCAAGCTGGAGTATTAAGACAGCAGTGAGTGGTAAGAAGGGCTCACATCTGGTTTTGATATTCAGACCACCATCTGTTCTGACTGGCTTGAGCATATGCCATTCTAGTTGTTAAATATTTTGACTTTTGCTCCTGCTTTTATGATAGAGTAGATAGGACTTGCTGCTAGCTTGATGATAGAGAATGAGATAAGTTGAAGGGCTTGGGTTAATGCCAAGGAACTGGGTAAGTCAAGGTGCCGTTAACTAAGATGGAGAATTCTAGAGAAAGGTCATAGATTCTCTTATTTGGGGAAGGGACAGGTTGGAGACTTCTATTTTGAACATAAGCCTTTAAACAAGTGTCAAGTAGGAAATCAACAAAATAAATCTGAAGTTCACTGAAAAGGTTTAGATCAAAAATAAACTTGGGAGTTATCAGTGTTTGCATATTATTCTGATTACCTTTGAATAACAAATTACCTAAAATTGTAGCAACTTAGCACAATCCTTTATTAGGTTCATGAATGGTGTGCATTAGAAATTTGGAAAAGGAACAGATTTTGCCTTTGTTCTAAAATGATGGGGGGCTTTTCTTGGATGACTTGGAGTCTTTGCTGTGATGACTTGACAACTATGGACTAGAATCATCTGAAGGCATCTTCAATCATAAGTCTGGAAGTTGGTGCCACCAGAGCTACTGACTGAGTATCTACATATGGTTCCTTTGTGTGATTTGGGATCCCATGCTATTGCATGGCAGCCTTGGGACAGCTGAACTTCTTACATAACTTCTCAGAACTCTTGGGGCAGTGTTCTAGTGGACAAGGTGAGGCTCTAAGTCTTTTATGGCCCAGCCTGGGAAGTTAAATCACCACTTCCATATACTCTGTATGTTCCAAATGAGTCACTAAGATGGGATAATTGAAGGTGAGAGGTTATAGACCCAACCTATCAATGAGAAGAATGTTGAAGAATTTGTGATATGTTTTAAAACCATAATCTATAGTACTTAATTCCTTAAGATTAATTGAGATGACCTAAGGGAAACTGCAGATAGAATAGAAGCTTCAAATCAGACTCTAGGGGACTTCAATTTCTAGAGCTCAGGAAGACAAGGAGGACCTAAAAAAGAAGATGGAGGAGTAACCAGTGAGGTAAGAGGGTGCAGGAAAAGTGGAAGAAAGTGTTTCAATAAGATGAATGATTAGCATTGTGACTGCTAAGAGATCAAATGAGATGTGGACTAAGGTCTTCCATTTCTTTGATAATATGGAAGTCACTGGCAACCTTGGACAGAGAGATTTCCAGAGTGTGGTAACTGGATTCTTCCAGTTACTTTTTTGGCTATCTGCCCCAGGTCTTGGTTATGTCACCTCCTATCCCACTTCAGCACTGAGAGTGACATATTGGCTTAATTGGCTTGGTTTTTGACATCACATAGACCAGACATTTCTTACTGATGGAATACATAAAAGGATGCCACTTATCTTTTTAGCGTTCAAGTTCTCTAAATAGCCCTACTAGTGGACAATATCTCTATTAGAGTTTGCCTCTAAACATATTTTTGAAAAATCCCACTTATACAAGAGTTTGCCCATGTGGATTTTTTTTTTCCGATATAGATTTTTAATGAGATTGGAAAATAGGGTAAGATGGGCAAGATCCATTCATAAGCAAGTGGGAAATATATCTGTTTTCCTAAGTAAATATGCCTTTAAGGAGGCAGATTTTTTTGTTTTTTAAACTTTTTTTTGAGGGATTAAAACAAAGCAAAAATAAATATGAGAAGGGAGGAGTGAAAAATTCCCATGAATTCTTCAAAATTCTTCAAAAAATTCTTCAAAATTCAGTGATTGGTTGTTCAGAGATAAAATAGTTTTTTAAATTGATTTTTTAAAAGCCACATTGGGTAAGATTGAAAATGTTGATTATATGTATGGAAATCCCTGGCTGGTCCTCACCCATTTCCTGCTCTACCCTGTTTCTTAGAGGATGAAGCTTAAAGATTCTTTATCCTAGGTTCTGTGTTAGCTGTGAAGAGGGAAGAGGGATGCATGTGTGATTCCAAATAGGGGATTTTCCCCTCCTCTCTGCCTACAGCAGCCTCCTCAGGAGGCCCTGCATGCCCTCTGTGACTACAACTCCCTCAAGTCTTGGTTTTAGCTCCCACCAGATTTGAGGTGCTAGCAGCTGCAGCTTGAAGTCCACACTTCACCTTCTCATTTGTTTCTCTCAGCTCTTCCATCACCTGTATAAACATTTCCCCAAATTAAGGTTCCTCTGGTTTATATAGGTGAATTTTTGTTTTTCTTGTTGGACCCTGACACATATATATTTTCCTCTTCTGGATAGTAATTTCTAATGCCCAAATATGTGAATAAGCAACTATATCCCACTGCTTCCTGTTTATAATAGGAAGAAAGAATTGATTTTACAAAAGTCTGTGGACCTCAAATTGCACCCTGGTTAAAACATGGGTCCTGGCATGAGCCCGTTCCGGTGTTGATGCCCAGTTTCTTGTCACTGGCTAGCTAGGAGTTTGTTCATAAATTACCTAAGGTCTCTAAATCTCAGTTACCTCATCTCAGATAGATGGTCATTTCTCTACTTCATATGGCTATAATTGGCTAGAATAAAGTACGCAATGCCTTCAGGACAGTATTTACACATTGTGTTATGTAAAAGAGGCAATTATTAATTATAAAGTCTTTTTTATAACGTAAACCTTTGTAGTGTTATTCTTGTCAGGGCAGATGTGAAGTGGGAATAAGCATTTGCTGACCATAGAGAGTACCAAGCCAAGTTATTCATTTGCAGGGTCATGATGTGCTAGCTGAGCTGAAGGAAATGTGGTAAAAATACCCTCATGCTACTAAGCACGAGGTCCTGCTGTGGCACTTGACTATCTTTTGGCATTGTTCTCCCCTACTGAACCTAGAGTTATTCTGGAGTAAGATGCAGCCAAGCAAGAGCACAGTTGGGTGTTATAAATACTAGTTGATGGATGGACTCTTTTATACTTAGGTAGAATAGGAGAGGTAGTTGGAAAGAGCTTGCGTTGGAAACTAGGCTTACTGATTGCTGTTCTCTATTCTATCTTCTTGTCTTCTGTCCTCTTTCTATTTGGAAAGGTCAACATAATTCCCAGCATATCATAAAACTTTCTCTGAGTAGTTCAAACAAATTGTGTTTGCATAGGAAAACATATAATCTCCAGGCCCCCATGCAGAATTTCACAAAGAAGACCTCCTCTAGGCTCGTTTCCCTAAGAACATGCTGCCACTCTTGCTTTGCAGGAGCACTTCCAGCCCTGTGGAGCTGTTGGGGCTCAGCCTTTCTTTGGCTTAAAACCGGTTTCATTAACAAGCATGTTCACACTTCAACTGGAACATTTAAAATAACACCCGCGCAATGTGTTTAGTGTCTAGTTAATTATTAAGTCTCTGAGCTTGAATTATTCAAGCAAAATTGATTGTGCTCAACCTTCTTCCTTCCCTTTGTGTTTTATTTATTTAATAAATAAATTCTCCCTTCTATATAAACTGAAAAAAGGTTAGTAAGTAACCATCAATATTCTGAACTGTGGGTGGTTCCTAACTGCTAACAAAATAGGTAGAGAGAGGACTTGATTCTTTTTTTTGTTAAAAAACCTAACTGGGTCTTATATTTTCATGGCTAATTAGCATTTATTGAGACCTAACAATTTTTAGATTCTCTTTTAAACTATTCTTTATAGTTATTTACAAGTTGGGGAAGTAGATATCCTGGAGTTAGTTCTGTGGTGTGAAAAATAAAGAAAAGAGAAGAAATGTCTTATTTCTTTGCTGTTCTATCGCATATCAATTCAAAGTGTGTAAAATGTCCTGACTTTATTTTTAAAAAACACAATGTTGAATATTTGTTGACCTGAAAAGATCTCAATGATATATCTAAGTGAAAATAAGAGGTTGTAAAACTGTCTTTATCATGTATTATTTTATGTATAGCATAATGTCTTGAATAATAAACACCGATATACCCGTTATGTATTAGGATTATAGTTTCCTTTGCTTTTTTATTTTATAATCAGACAACGCCCACAAGAAATGTGATGGCTAAAAATCATTGATTTTCTGCCTAAGTATCACTGAACTCAACAACACATCAGAAATAATGTCCTTATTGAAGCCATAGTGGAGACTTGCAAGTCTAGATTTCTCAAAAGAACCACAAGATTCTGTGAACCACAGCCACTTGAATAAATTTGTTAGCCTTCATTTTTACAACTCCATTTCGAGTTCTTCCTCAGCTTTCCCAACTATTTGGTGCAATTGTGGGCATTAACAATTCAAGTATAACTAGCACTAGGGATATAGGAAAAGAATTTAAAGGAGATGGCAAATTGAGAGGAAATGACAGAAATGCAATGACCCAGTTTAGAGATCCATTTAAATGTAGGACCTTCCACGAGAAATTTGTCGAGAGTTCTCCTAAAACCTAGAAGATTCTAAATGCAGCAGGGGTCCTGGCTGTGGAATGACCGTCTCTGGCGCGGTTCTCCGCATTGTACCTCGGGGTTATGTGTGCACGCGCGCGCTTGTACACGCACAGATGGGACGACAGTGGTGACTCCTTTCAACAGCTAAACCTCAGAGAGGTGATAACCTTGGCTGGGGATAAACAAGCAGCCGCTAGACTAGCTCTGGAAGTGAAAACACTGCTCCCCGGAGGGAAACTTTTGGGAACAGAGATGGGAATTCTGTCCTCCTCGCACACTCACGCCTTACTTGAATCGTGGCGTATACAAGGCTGTCATTGTATCTGGGAAACGACACAAAAAGCGTAATTAGACACTCAGGAAATGATTACGCTGGAGTGCTTGAAAATTGAATTTGAAGGGGGTGGGTGGTGATTAAGTAAGGGGCGGTGAGAGGCACTGTCTTACAAATCTGTTCAAAGTCTGAAACTATGTGCATCCGGAGGCCCAGAACCAACGTGCCAGACAGGTGGTGCCCCAGAAGACGAAAAGGAAGCCCGACTGGCGGTCTGCACAAGGCGCGGGGAATCGGGGACGGCGCGGGGAACCGGGGACTGCGGCGAGGCTGTGGCGCAGTTCCCCGCCGGCGTCCTAATCCTCCTGCCTCCATAGCCTCCTCCCCGGCGGCCGCGGCCTCCCCCCAGTCCTCCGGTATCCCTGCATTCCACATTGCGGCAGCCGCAGCCTCGCCATCCAGGCGGTCCCCACCCTCTGCTCAGGGTGGTGCCGCCCCCCGAGTCCCCCGCGAACCCCGCCCTCGCCCACTTCAGCCACTGCCGCCACTCGGCGCGTCCGCCGGACCCGACCCGGCTTAGCCAGTGGCCCGGGCGGGGGCGGGGAGGGGCGAGGGCGTGTGCGCGCGTGTCGGGGGGAGGGGGCGCGGGGGCGCCATATTGGATCCGGACTCCTGGGCGAGCCTCCGCCTGCGTGCGGCGGGGACTGAAGGAACCTCGCGGAGCCCAGGGCGCGAGCGCGAGAGGACCGGGAAGGCGGGGGAGGGGTGGGAGGGAAAGAAAGGGAGTGGCTGCGAGCCGGGCTGCCGCAGCCTCTGGTCTCCTCACCCTCGGCACCAACCCCTCCTCCTGCGCCTCGGCCGCCTCCCTTCTCACAGGGGAAAGATGCCCTTAACCCAGGGGTGTGAAGAAGGGGGAGAAGTAGCTGCTGGAGCCGTTCGCACCGCCGCCGCCGCTGCTGTCCGTGTCCTTTGAATCCCGAAGAGCACCCCCTCGCCCGGGCGCCAGGAGCCTCGGCGGGCGGCTGCGGTGCGGGTGTGGGGAGACCGGGCTCGCCGCCCGGCACGGCCCAAGCCGGCGGACGAGCGACCACCGACATGGAGCGGGCTCGGGCGGCCGAGTAGCCGCTGCGCCGGAGCCCGGGCGAGAGCCGCCGCCGCCGCCGCGTTTCCACCGTCGGCCGCACCGCCCGTCAGGCCCTTGGGAGAAGCGGCGAGAAAAATGAGGAGTTTCATCGGAATCCGTTGGAAATGGGACTAACTGCAAAGCCTTAAAAAAGAAGGACCTCGGGAGGAGAAAGGAAAAAGCTTTTTTCTGGGCAAGACTTGGCGTGCTCCGAGCCGAGGGGCTGCTTCAGGGACCTCGCCCCCTCCTTTTCTCGCTGGAGAAATTGCCTCTGATGCTTTATCCAAGCGGTGGTTGGGAGGATTTGCAGCAGAATTTTTGGTTTTCCCTCCCCCTTATATATATTTTGGTTTTATTTTTTTTTCTTCCCTTTTCTGTTTTCCTTTTGCCTGGGAAGTGAATTGCTGATGCACATCGGACTTAATTCATTAGTGATGCAACCGGATTCGTTTCAGGATTATGTTGCACGAGTTGAATTTTGAATGAAGGAGAAGAGTTTTTTTTGTTTTTTGTTTTTAAAGAAGTGTTGACTCTGCTTCGTTATACTTTTAATTATTATTTTATTTAAATGTACGACTTAATTGTATTTTTCTTTTAAAATGTATTAAATATATATTTTAAGGTAACTTTCCCTTGAGATCTATGTATATGTGCGAAATTGAAGACGCTTCAGTTAAGTGAGGTGACTGGTGTGTTGAATGTTTAATTCAACACTGGCATTGCATGACAGTTGTCTAACAAGTGGTTTATTTTTAAAACCACACCTTTTAAAATTTCTGTTCAAAATATAGTAAAAATCGTAGTCATAATTTAAAGGAACACCAGCAGAAATTGAAGCAAACATGTCCGGAGAAGTGCGTTTGAGGCAGTTGGAACAGTTTATTTTGGATGGGCCGGCTCAGACCAATGGGCAGTGCTTTAGCGTGGAAACGTTATTGGATATACTTATCTGCCTTTATGATGAATGCAATAATTCTCCATTGAGAAGAGAGAAGAACATTCTTGAATACCTAGAATGGGGTAAGTTTGTATTTTTAAAAAACTGTTTAGCTGGGCATAACTATGGTTTGTTGTTATGGAGTGAATGTTCTACTCTGCTATAAGTATATAAATAAAATATATATTTCTTACATGTAAATATTGACACATTACTATATTCAATGTGTACTTACAGTGTACATCTACACACACAGTATATATTTGACAATGTATGTTATGTGTCTAAATATGGTCAGTGAAAGAATAGACAAGAATTCTTCAAGATTTTTTCCCCTGGTTTTGGTAAACAATTTCTCAAGAGTATAACCTTTCCCAAGAGTATAACATTTGCTAGTCAGTTGTTGCCTTAATGTGGAATTTAGGAGGATAGATTTGTGTTATTAGGTCATCAGTAAGATTTTCTTAATTATGTGATGAAGAAAGTGGATTATTGCTCACTGTTGTGTAGAGCATGGCGATATCGCAGACATTTAATTGAAAGGATTTACTGGTGCAGACATTCCTTCTGAAACCTTCAAAATCATTTTCCAATTGAATGGAGATAATGAAATACCTATGTCAACATGAACTTGAAGGTAGTGGGGTTTGTTATATGTATGTAGTAGAAGCAAATAATGCTACTAAACATGGACTTTCCAAAATTGTCATGTTTTGTGAGATAACATGACAAAAGGTCAAAAATTTTGTGATGGTACTTGGAGGAGCATGTTTGGGAGCAGCTTCTGCCTGAGTTAGAATTACTCTAAATTTAGACTTACTCCAAAGCAGCTAGAATTCTGCCTTCATAATGTAGATGTGATTGAGAAGACCTATTGTAGTGGAACAGATCCATGAGGAGAACAAACTCTTCACGTGACCTTAAGGCTTGAAGGCATGACTTAAGTTCTCCTTCCACTGTTACATAGGAGCATTTGGAACAGCCCGCGGTTCTCTGTTGGAAGAATACACATCACTCAGGCCTATATTGGTACATTAAAAGAGAGTAACCAAATAAGTACTTTGTACCTTTGTTATGCTGCTTATTTGTTGGTTGTAAAGCTTTTATATGGAAATGCCTTTGTTCCCAAGTAAAGATTTATTTTCTGAAATCAAAATTGATTGTCATTATTTTGTGATTTTGAAATTGATTAAAAATTAGTGTCAGATAAATCCCTCGTTCAGTGTTGCCTGTATAGTTTTATTTATTCAGTTTGTTATCAGGCATCATTCTTTAGCCACTTGATGTCATAAGCTTAAACACTATATATTTTATAGTCCGTTTTTAACAGGCTATGAGACATACTGGAATGTCAGAATTCTGAAGTACCTTTCAAATGGCTTGTTTTAAGAGTGAGGCAGTTTTAACTTTGGTACTGGTTTTGTCAATAGATGTGTTTTTATGTGTAGAATAAAATATTTTATAAAGCATGTGTGGTTTTCTGTGTTTACAAATTTAGAAGTTGAGTGTTTTCTTTAAAGTTTAAAGATTTGGTATCTTTAAAGAATGATGATTCTATAGTGACTATTCTAGGCTGCGGTTATGATTGTCATTTCATATCTTTCTTTTATTTGCAAAATGATGGGAGAACTTTTTGTATATGCCAGTAGTACTGTGATTTTTAAATTATGATAAAGGGGAAAACCATACATTCAGTTACCTTGTAGTTTTATTAATAATTTAATACTTTGAAATATTTTGATGAGTTATCAGAATTATTTATATATTTTCCACTAAATATGTTTTCTTGGATTTTGCTTCATGTATGTGTGTATATGTATATATACTTATGTATATATATGTAATAACTTACATATTTCAATTTAAAGTATTTGGTCAAGTACATTTTATTATATCTATTTTAAATAATTTTAAGTTAGGACTTCACAACTTAAAGTAAATCAAATTTTAGTAGTGTCTTTTATATTTGTTTTTTAGAAGTCTGGTATATGGCATAAATGTACTTAAGTAAACCCTATTGTATTTCTCAGTAACAGATTGTAAGAGATTAGAATTTTTAAGGACTTATTTTTATACACTTTAGCCAGTGTCTTTTAAGTCTCAGGCATTTTAACTTGGAGTATGAAGTCTTTTAAGTGAATGTTAGCCAAGCCGCTTATTTGAGTAAGTTTGAGTAAGGCATAAGAAAATAAAGAGTGGAAACTGTCTCCCATCATTTTGTAAATAAAGATGTGTCTTGAATAATATTGTTTACTATCTTAAGTTATTAAGAAAATTTAGTTAAGAATTCAAGTGTTCTCACTTTAATTAAATCCTGAAATAGGTCAGCTCTCCTTTGTCTATGAATTGATTAGTATATTTTGGGGGAAATCTCCTGTTTTAGTCTTATTACTTAATATTACATAAAAAAGCAAGTTAAAGGAAGTTTTGAGAGAGTGAATTGACTTCAGTTTAATTTTCTAAACATTATTTTCTTTCATCTTGATAGAAATTTTATGGATTGATTAGGGTTAAATTTGATAATTCATATTTGCCTTCACTGATAAATTTTTAGTTGCACTTAAATGACCCAATATTTTTAGCAGAAGAGCAGCAGTAGTAGAGTATTATGTACTACATGCTGGTTATTTGTATTCAGCTATTTATGATAATAAAAATCTTCTAGCTAGGCCTTATTTTCATGCTAATGATAGGCAACTTTAAAAATAGAGTCAGCCATGATTCTGTCTGTTTCATTTCCATCAATTTCACTTTATTCCTAGTTATGTTCCATTTCACTTTTATATTTGTACATAATGTTTTGTTCATTACAATACCGCGATGGATAAGAACACTGCAGTTTTGAGTCAACTGTGCTTCTGTTTTTGTTTTTTTATTTTGATAGTAATCCTTGTTCTTGGTGATGATGGCTTGAGGAAGCAGTAGATAGGAAGAGGGCATTAGGCCAATGAGCAATAGGGCAAGGGGATAAGAGATGACTTAAGGCCATAGATCACTTTTCAATTAAATGACTTGTTTACAGTTATATTCAATAAGATTTGAAAGACTGTTTTGTCTCAATTTTTTGAAATAAAAATGTGTCATCTTTTTAATAATAATATTTAACTGATAAAATATTGGGGTACCTCCATCAGGTATTGCCACCATAGTGCACCCACTGCCAACACGCCCATATTCCATCAGTATAGATCATTGTGCTTCCTTTCCTCTTTGTTGGTTCCCCCAGCTTGGTATTTCAGTTCTGTAGTCAGCTATCAAGGGCTAGTTTTTCAGCTTGTCTTTATTGAACTGTTAATTAATTAATTAATTTATTTTTGAGACTAGGTCTCGCTATTTTTGCCCGTGGAACCACAGGCTCTTGTTGCCTGGGGTACCACAGACTCAGGCAACCCCCAGCCTTAGCTTCCCAGGTAGCTGGGATTACAGTTGCATGCCACCACCCCCAGTTAATAGTTTTTTGGAACTAGGTCTCACTACGTTCCCCAGGTGGGACTCGAACCGCGATCCCTTGCCCTGGCCACTTCATAGGCTGAAGCTTACCAGGCACAAGCCACCATGCCTGGCTTAATTATATTGTATATATTGCACATATTAGTGACATCATCTGGTATTTAGCTTTCTCTTTCTGACTTATTCAAGCTCCATTCATGTTGCTGCAAATGACATGCATTTTTTTTTGACATGCATTTTTTTTTGATCACTGAATAGTATTCCATTGTGCATATATAGACCACATCTTGACTCACTCAGTTTTTCTGGGACACTTAGTTTGTTACCATAATTTAGCTATAGTAAATAGTGCTGCGGTAAACATGGAATACAGGTTTCCTTTTGAATTAATCAAAAAAATTTTTTTGGTGAGTTTATTTTTAAAAGGATTTAATGAATTGAATGGCAGATCCATGTTTAAAGTTTTGAGACAGGGAAAAACTAAAATCATTCCAATTAAGATCTGGAACCAGGCAAGGATGCCCACTCTCCCCACTACTCTTTAACATTGTACTGGAAGTTCTAGTTAGGGCATTAAGGCAAGAGAAAGACATAAAAGGCATACAAATAGGAAAAGAGGAACTGAAGCTATCATTATATGCTGATGACATGATTCTCTATATAGATAACCCCAAAAAATCCACAGAAAAACTGCTTGAAATAATAAACCAGTTCAGTAATGTAGCTGGATATAAAATCAACACACAGAAGTCAGTAGCTTTCCTACACGCAAAAAGTCAAATAGAAGAAATCAGGAAAACCATCCCATTTATCACATCAGAAAAATTAAATACCTGGGAATAAACCTAACAAAACATGTGAAACATGTGAAAGAAAACTTTCAAACACTGCTTAAAGAGATAGAAGACATAAGGAAATGGAAAGACATTCCCTGCTCATGGATTGGAAGAATTACTATCATCAAAATAGCCATCCTACCGAAAGCAATCTACAGATTCAATGCAATCCTGATAAAAATCCCAATGACATTTTTTAAAGAGATAGAACAAAAATTAATGAAATTCATATCAAATAACAAAAGACCTCCAATATCAACAAGGCTCCTGACCAGAGAAAAAAGAGAATGGAGGTATTACAATTCCAAACTTCAAACTATACTACAAAGCCATAATAATTAAAACAGTGTGGTACTGGTACAGAAACAGACAGACCAATGGAACAGAATTGAGTGCCCGGAAATAAAACCACACATATATAGACAACTAATCTTTGACAAAGAAAGGAAAACCTTACATTGGAACAATGATAGCCTCTTCAATAAATGGTGCTAGGAAAATTGGACTAAGACATGCAAAAAAAAATGGACCAAGACAACTCCCTCACACCATGTACAAAAATCAATTCAAAGTGAATAAAAGATTTAGATGTCAGACCTGACACCATAACATAGAGGAAAACTTGGGCAAAACCCTCCAGGAATTACAATTCAGAAATCCCTTTCTGGACACATCTGCAGATGGCAAAAAAATGAAGGAAAACCTCAACAGATGGGACTACATCAAGCTAAAAAGCTGTGCAGCAAAAGAGGCAACAGAAAAAAGCAAAAAGAAGCCCAACCGATTGGAGAAAAATTTTTGCCCTCCACAAGAGTGATAAGGGTTTAATAATGAAGATCCACAAGGAACTCACACAACTAAACAAAAGGAAAACAAGAAGCCCAATCATAAAATGGGGAGAAGAACTAAAAAGACACTTCTCCAAAGAGGAAATACAAATGGCTAACAGGCACATGAAAAATGGCTCAACATCGCTAGCAATAAGGGAAATGCAAATCAAAACCACAATGAGATACGACATTACACCACTAAGAATGGCCCACATCCAAAGAATGGGCAACAACAAGTGCTGGTATGGATGTGGAGAGAAAGGAATACTCTTAACACTGCTGGTGGGAATGTAAACTGGTCCAACTACTATGGAAAGCTGTGTGGAGGACCCTGAAATTAATGAAAATGGAACTCTATTTTATTCAGCAATTGCTCTTGGGAATCTACCCAAAAGAGACCTCAATGTGGGTACAAAGGGACCCTTGTACATGGATGCTTACTGCAGAACTATTTGTAATTGCAAGGATTTGGAAGCAACCTAAATGCCCCAGAACAGATGACTAGATGAAAATTATGTAGTATATATACACAATGGAATATTACTCATCAATTAAAAAGGACAAATTTGATGATTTTATGATAACATGGATATACTTAGAAGAAATCATTAGCAGAAACAAGTCCAAAAGAGAAAGACAGAAACCAAATGGTTTCGCTAATATATGGGACATAGGGATAAAATAAACAAAAGCCATGAGGAAAAGTCAAAACAAGCTAAGCACCAAACTGAAGCACACAGCTTGGGGCAGGGGGGAAAGGCGGGGAATGGTGGGGAGGGTGGGGGGAGTGAATCCCAGGGATTACAAAGATGTGAAATTTATATATAAGTAAATTTTAAAAAAAGTTTAAAAAATAAAGTTTTGAGATGCCCCTGTTACTGCTTTCCATAAGGACTGTACAAGTTTGCATTCCCACCGTCAATGTAGGTGGATTCCCTTTGCTCCACGTCCTCACCAGCAATTATTTCTGGTATTTTTGATGTGGGTCATTCTTACAAGACTTAGGTATCTCATTATGGTCTTAGTTTGCATTTCTCAAATAATGAATGATTGTGGATATTTTTTCATGTGCCTGCTGGCTGTTCTCTCATTTTTTAAGTTGATGACATGACTGGTTTTCATGTTTGTAATACAATAGTCTTGGGGTTAGTAGTAGAACACTTAGTATAAGTTACTGTAGAGTTCTAGAAGCAAAAAATAACTTACATTACAAACTTAATTGTTAGTAATGATTAGATTTTGTTAATTTTGTTAATCCCTTTGAAATGGGAAATTTGAGTTTTAGGAAATTCAATTTGAATAATTTAAAATATAGGTGTAAGATAATATTGCTCAATACAGTGTAAGCATGGAAGCCTGTCTATATGTTAACTTTTTTGATGCTTCCTAAGTCTTTAAATGCTAGCATTTTATAAGTTACTTTTAAATTATAGTGATTTCATAGTTTATTCATTGTCAAACATACATAAATAGCCTGAATTATTAATAAACTTGCTATTAGAGTGCATCAGTGAGTACTGTGGTTTAAATTTTCTTTGTCATTAATTTGTAACATTACATTTTTTTCATGTGTGCTTCAATTAAGTGAAGTCATGATTACTTGATAAGCAAGGATATGATTCTTTTCTAGGTCAGTTTGTTCTTGCACTGTTCTGCATTTTAACTTTCCTGAAGTATAATTAATCAGACCAGATTATCTAGATGTCCATTTAATGCAGATGATTAAAAATTTTTAAGTCCTTGTTTAGAATCATCATAATTGTCATCAGAAATAGAGCTTGGGCACTTAATTCTTGCATATTAGCCACTTAATAGTATGCTGTATTCTAAAAATGATATTAAAATGCATAAAAATTGATTTAACACAATTCTGGCACTTGATAGAGTTTGTTTAATAACTGGTGGTAATTATCACTATTTCTCATTTCTTTTTTAAAACGAAAAAATGTGTGAGAATAGGTATGTCAGGGTTAATACTTTTAGAATTTTAGGAATTTATTTCATATGGAAATATAGGGACTACCTTAGCATAGCATTCTAAAAATAGCATAATATGTTGAAAATTTTATAAAAAGTCCCATAATTTCTGAACTGATTAATATTACATAGTAAGTTCAGGCTATTTTAAGATAAAATACCTTGAATTCATCAGAATAATATTTTAGTGTATTCTGTGGTTGTCAGAAATTTCTTCCACCATCTCTTTTGGATATACTTACTTACAAGCATATGTAGTTCTCCCCCACCCTCCTATTCTTTTGGCTTTGGTAGGTTTTAAAGTCAATATAAGTCCAACTAATCTTAAAAAAAAAATCTAGTAATTAGAATAGAAACTCTTAAGTACATCAAGTGTGCTATTTGGATCAAAAGAGCTAGAAACTTGTTAATGTGGATGAATCTAAAATATGTTGACTGTTACCCAGGAAAGAGAGTATAGATATGGTTCCTCATTAGAAGAATAGGGATAGACAGACAATTCAGTGAAGAGATGTTTAAAGATGAGATCCTTGCAAATAAATTGAGAATTGAAATAGAATTGGAAAATGTTCCTCAGTAGGTTAGATGTTATTTCGATTAGGGTTAGTAAGAATTTTGAGGGAAACTTTGGGGATAGACTCCAAATCTTAATAAGTTATATTTTACTTAGTGGTTTTGGACTTTAAATTGTGTGATAATCTTGTGAACTGAAGATAAACTTAATTATGGTAGAGTAACACAGAGGTGATGTGGTTAGCAATTACATCTAAAAAAAAAAAGCAACCTCTATAAAGTACAGTGAAATCATATATACTATTGAACTAGTGCTGTTAACCCCTAACGTCCTTGAATTACCAGGAAGTCTCTGGCCTTTTCTTGCGTTAGTTTTTCTTCTTGTATAGGCATTCACAATTAGTACAGAAAATTTCACTTTATCTTTTTCAACTTTAATTGCTGTAGTTGTAATGTTGTAAAACTATTGTCTATCTGAAGGTTTTATTTATCCTTTTGTGATCTTTAGAGGTAAAGATCATGTATTTAGTTTTACAATTCCTATCTACTGTTGTCTTGTTTGTTTTTTTCCCTCCTAAGGCTACTATGTTTTAGCTAAGCTGTTGGTTTCAGACTTGTGGAAAAATGTGGGAACTTTGCTGTAAAGTATTGTAGCTGTGAAGTTGTGGGTTTCAGGTGCCAGCCTGTATTTATATGTAGTAGGTTTGAAGACTCCAGAAGGTATAATCACTTTAACTAGAGAGAAAACCATATGTAATTGGTAAAACTAGAACTCTGTAAACATTACAAACTTGTATTCTTGGATATTAGAGTGGCATGTAGTAGAGAAATACTAGAGAATAATTTAACTTGGTTATTTAAAGACAAATAACTTATACGGTAATAAATTAGTCTTTTCTCTCGTTTCTGGTATAGATATATTTTTTCCTTTAATTTTCCCCATCATTCCATTCCTCCCATTCTTGTTCTAATTATACTTGAGAATACTACTTAAATAGATGAAGACAGTCTTAAAAATACATGTGAATTCATTCAGTCATATGCAATCATTTGTTTAAGTTTTATTTAAAATTACCTAAACATCAGCATATACATAGTCATTGACCCCCAATATTCATAGTTTTAAAGCTTAATAAAATGGTAAAGAGCAGGGTCTTTAGATTCAGACTTGATTACTTTGATGACTAGTTACGATTTTGGCATTTTACTTTAACTCTCTGTTTTTTATCATCTAAAAAGGGACATAATAATAACTTTTATTGCCAAAAGGTTGAAACTTGGTTTATAATTTTTCCTTCTTGGTGATTTGTTGTTGAATTTTGTCAGCTTTTTCCTATCCTGTTTTTAAAATTTCTGTCCAGCCTTATGATAAAAGAAGCAAAATGCTATTTAAAAGCAAAGTATAATTGAAGTATATAAGTGTACTAATACAAAGATATAAGTAATTGATTCATGATTAGCAAACATTCATATCTTACTGATAATATTTTATTACATTATATTGACATTGGGGATTTTTTCCTATATGAGTATGCAAATAATATCTTATTTTTTTCTTTCAGGATAAGATATTTTGCATTGAACATTTTGTTCTTATTAGCCAAATCAGTTTATTTTATATAGCTTCAATATGAAAATCAGTGGTAGAAGTCTAGACCTCAACTTAGATTAAAATCATCATGGAACTGTTTATTTGATTATTTTGAAAGTACTGATTATTTGAAAGAATATGCGTCATTCACTTAGAACCTTCTATGGCCTATAGGTTGTGCAGCACACATAAATACATGTGATTTGATATTAAATATGAAGAAAACAGTGTACACTTGTGTTTCCTAGACTATTTTAAAAGATATAAATGAATATTCTGAAAATTGGAACATAAGTGATGAAGTTTGGGAAGTAGTGCTTATTTGCAGTTTTCTTTGGGCATTGTGGAACACATTCTCATAGTTTCAAAAGTTCCACAGTACAGAAACCTCTAACTTTTATTTTTACCTAGAATTTGCCTAAGTCATTTGACTTTGGAATCTTTTTTATGAGGAACAGCTGACAGTTTGGACATGCTGGCATGTGCTAGGAAGCAATAGGCAATATCAGAGTCCCTAACATGTTTTTATGACAGACGACCACATCATTTGTGAAACTCTCTCACAGTTTACATCAGTCTTAAAACAGGCAAAGCTTTGAATGACTTGCTTTTATTGTTTTCACTTTTTTTTTTTTAGCATTTTGATTTTCATCCCGTAGAAGTAAATCGGATATTTATTTAGTGTGGCGTTCCGTATTGGGTATGTGCAGACGAAGGGTTATAAGACTTGATACATGTAGTTTATCTGTGCAGTTCCTGGTTTGCAAAGATACTCCTGCTAATCTGGTGATTGTTTTTTTTTTTTTTTGTTTTGTTTTTTTCAGTAGATTTGCTTATTTTCTAATCCAGTTACCTCTAAGCATTGGCACAAAATTTGAGAGAAATTATTGCTATGAAGTGAAACAGAGATAACTAGATTTTTTAAGGGTTCCATAAAAACAATGTAGTTGTCTAGCAAGAATCCCATCCTTAAATATCAGGTTCCCTGGGAGTGCCTATCATCAAATACTATTAAAAGTATTCAAGTAGCTACTGAGAGTATTCTGTCCTGTGATTTAAAAGATTAGGAGGTGTCCCTAATCAGTGGAGAAAACAGTGGAGAAAGCCCTAGACTTTGAGATTGAATTGCACTGATTTAGATTTGTTATTCATAGGCTTGAATAAAAAATTCCAGTTAAGAAAATTTCTGCCGTTTTGGTGCAACCTTTACGTGTCACCCCATTTCTGTCTTAATGCTTGCTAAGTTGATAGCTTCTTCTCGAAGTCCATTGATTCATTACATTGTTTGAGACTGCAATAAACTGTGATCATGTTTATTTCTTTTGCATGTGTTCCTGTGGTAATCCCAATTAAATGCAACAATTTCTGAACTTTTCTGATTTTGTTTAGTCTCAGTATGCATCCTGCCCAGTTGACTTGTCTATATGTTAAATATATTTGAAAGGATTACATTCCTGGATCTTATTAACCTCATTAATTAT
This sequence comes from Uropsilus gracilis, assembly GCA_004024945.1. Classification (NCBI taxonomy): domain Eukaryota; kingdom Metazoa; phylum Chordata; class Mammalia; order Eulipotyphla; family Talpidae; genus Uropsilus; species Uropsilus gracilis. The sequence goes on from PVHY01004582.1 coordinate 78,403, forward strand.
ACTTTTGTTTCTCCATTAAAATTTAAGGAATTTTTATCTTCATTATTATATATGCTCCTATTCATAATATATTGTGAATCCTGCAGAGCCTTTCTTTACTAGGACTTAAAAAGGAATACTTTAATGGTCTTTAGATCATGTCTACATCCTACGTAATATCCTGCAATGAGGTCTGATAGCTTTCAGGATGATGTTTAAACTCCATAGCTTTGCAACTGGGCATGGTGGCCCGTGCCTGTAAGCATCAGCCTTTGGAGCATGGCTGGGACTGGGGATCATGGTTCAAGTCCTGCTTGGGGCAACATAACGAGACCTAGTTCCAAAAAAATAGCTGGGCGTGGTGGTGCATGCCTATAATTCCAGCTACCTGGGAAGCTGAGGCTGGGGATTGCTTGAGTCTATGGTACCCTGGGCAACGTGAGCCTGCGGTTTCATGGGCAAAAATAGTGAGACCTAGTCTCAACAACAACAGCAACATCAAACCAAAAAACTCCATAGCTTTGCATACAAGAATTTTTTTTATCATGTGATCCTTGTCTGATTCCCTTTTTCTTTACTTAAATATTTTTTCAGGAATCTCAAACTTACAGAAAAATTGCTAGTACTGTACAGTTTTTCTCATGCTCTCTGAAACATTTGAGAATAAATTGCCTACTTGATGTCCTGTCATTCCCAAATATGTTGATGTCTATTTTTCTACATTCTTTTGCATAACTACAATTATTAAAATCAAGACATTGATCATGAAATGTTCCTATAATTCATAGGCTTCATTAAAGTTTTATCAATTATAATAGTATCTTCATAGCAAAATGATTGCATTCAGACTCACCTATGTTGCATTCAAATGTCATGCCTTTTAGTGACATTCAGGTTGAACTAGGTTCCAAGTTTCATTGACTTTCATGACAACTACACTGTTGAATACTGCAGGCCAGTTATTTGGCAGCATTTGTAGTAGTCTTCAATTTGGGTTTGTTTCCTTATGATAATATATCTTTGGTCAGAATATTACAGATATTCTATGATACTATTTTCCTTCTCATTGCATCCTATTAGATGGGGTAGTGTTGAACCAGTGCTTATTTTACTGCTTTTTCCAGCTTTATTGTGGAATAGGTATAATTAGCAAGTGGTTGTTCATTTTGTTCATTAAGGTGTTATCTGTTGGGCTTCTCCACTGAAAAGTTGCTTTTTCCCCTGGGTAATAAGTATTTTGTGGGAAGGTACTTTGAAATTATTTAAATACCCTTTCTCCATTCAAGCTATTTTGAACAGTTTAGGGTCATGATTGTCTACTGTAGTCATTAGTTTATATTTATATTCCTTTATTGTCGTTAGTTATTTTGTGGTCTAGATTGATCCACAGTTGGCTGGTCGGATTCCTTTCAACTTGTGTTCTTTGTTGTATGACATCTCTCTGTGACTCTGAGCACTTTTTTGCTTTCTGGCATAACAAAACGATTTGGATGCATCTTGTGCTTTCTTACCACAGCCTTGGAATCAGTTATATCTTTAGGAAATCATGGTTATTTCTAGTGGATAGTGATATAGAAGCCAAGGTCTGGGTTCCATGTGTGCTCACTGCTGTTTGGTGTTGCTTCTTACTAATGGGTTCCGTTAGTGGACAGTGTTGTCTGTCTTACCCTATCCTACCCTTTCTGTTCCTGCCCTTTCTATCTGTCCATCCAAGTACAGATAGCTACACCTGTCTTTGTGTCTATTGATCTCTACTTCCCTCCCCCGGCATCATCTGTCATGAGTTTGTATCCTTACCATTCATCCTCTTCAGTTCAAACAAAGGATTCATTCTATTTGTTGTTGTTCTTTTCAATTTTGTAACTCCCTTCTTCAACAGCCACAAACCTGGCTCCCATTGTCCTCAATGTGTTTACTTATTTGATCAGTTTTTCAGTATGTAACCAATCTCCTATCATTGCTAGGGACCCTCCTGGGCATATGACCTGTTAACCCTAGTTCATCATCAGCTCTTCATATCAAGGTGAGACTTTAACTCATTGAACTTTGATTCCTTGTCAGGTTGCCATCCTTCTTTCCTCCACAGCAGTGCTCCTCACCTGGGTCTGTCTACACCAGGCTTTGCTCTTCTTGCCAATCTGTCCTTACTACTTGCTTAAATAGCCTCATATTTCTCAGCCTGTGACACTCATGGGGCACTGCAGACCTTTGTGAATGTTCTTTTCATCTGTTTCAACATTCAACACCCCCTTCTAGTTGAACATGATTTATGTACCCCCGTGCTTACTTTGATGAACTACACCTAAAGAATTTAGGACTGAATTGTTCAGGTAGGATAATGGAGAGATCAGTTACCTGATTATTCATATGTTTGTATAATTTTGTTTATATTTATTACTCGTCTTTAGGATAATTTTTAATTTTTCAGGGGATTTTCATATAGGAAAATTTATTCCTTTTGGTTTGGTAGCCTATGAGTTTTGACAAATAAGGACCTCTACTACAGTCAAGACACACATTCTATCATCTCCCAAATTCTCTTCTGTTGCCCTTTTGTACCAGGTTGACCTTTTGATTCAACTCTGTTGATCTGTTCATTTTCTTTTTTTGCTAGGTAAGGCACATCTTGACTATTGCATGCCTTTTCGTGGATTGGTTAACTTGTTTGGAAATTGTCTTTCACAATAATTCCGCTAATTTTCCTGTCAGGGGCAAGTCAGTATTGTACATGGCATATTGCAGAGCAGATATTCAGTAACTTTGGTTGAATGAATTAATGCCATTATGCTTTCTATAACAAGCCCAAAAAACATTAGATCTGATCTTGAAGCACATCATATTTCTGTAAATCAGGGACATCTTTCCTCATTAATTGATTCAAAAGTGATTTCTTATAAGTAGTGGTTATAATCCCTTCACTTAGCAGTTGGAAATCTGTAAAAAAATATTTAATGGGGGGGAAGGTATAGAAGAAGAGAGTGTTACTATTTAAAGGAGTAGGAAAAAATGCAAATAATTTCTAAAATTTCAAGTTAAATTTTTGTAATATCCAGCGTAAACTTTAGTCTGGTGATGGTGATTGGAACATACAATTTCATTCCCTTCTGCAATCCTGCTAAAACAATAGGAAAAGACTTTTTAAAAACTCTTAAAATTTCACTGATGGGAAAAACAATAGAGAATACAATAGCAGATCTAAGATAGTCAGATGGCAGTTAACCCTGGTGACTATCTAATTTGTTTGATAGAGTCCTTAAAAATTTCCAAATTAGTGGCTTCAGGAACTTCAGGAAATTTTAGATGGGAGTGGGATTAAATATGAAGGATTGGCTGAAATTGTTACATAAGCAGTAGGAACTTATACATACATACATACCTCCTCTTCCCCCCTTACTCCCCCAAAGCCACTGGGCTACTTTAATCCCTTTCCTACCCAAACAAAGACTGAATGTTTTATTCTCAGTAAAACAGGTTCTGTGGGTTAGTGACATCAGGCCAAGTTTAGGATGGGCGTTTCATACAGAGAACAAGGTTAAATAAATGTTTATTTACTTTTGTTGACTCTCAGAATGCTAGCAACTATGCCTTCTTTTATCACAGGCACTGGAGATTAGGACTTTCTTTTCTGGAGAATCTGACAGACAAGGAAGAAAGCCCTAAACATATCAAATATTCCTTAGTAAAAATTCACACTGCAGTGAAGTTCATTATTGGTGAGTTTTATCCAAGGTTTCAGAGGGTCAAATCATCTTTTTTTTTAATCTTCTCATACTTAGACATGAATAGGAAACCAAGAATTTCTAGATTTCTGAGGAAAATCCATAATGAATAAGGTAAATCCTTAACTATAAAACTAAAAACAACAACAAAAACCCAGCTTATATAAAACACACTCAATAGAAAAACTAATTTCAAAAACAATTCTATGATTAATATTCTCACAGGAAAATCATGAAATAAAAGCAGAATGCCATAAAAGGAAAATAAAAACATTCTTAAAATTAATAACGTGCTAGTTAAAATAGTATAAAAATTTCCATGTAAAATTGAACAGAATTCTTAGAATATAGAACAGAAAACAAAGAGAAAAGGAGAAACAGGAAAGAGCACCATTTTAAAATAACTGAATAATCTGAAAAATACAAATTCCAATAGAGAGGAGAAGAAATCACCAATGAAATATTCAAGAAAATATTCTAGAACTAAGACTTGAATTTTTAAATAGAAAGGCTCTATCAAATACCTAGCACAATGGATAAAAATAGAGTCACATCAAGATTCACAGCCAATGCATTGTGGAATTTCCAGAACTCTGGCGACAAAGAACAGACTCAAAAAGTTTCCAAGGAGAAAGTATACAAAGGATGAAGAATGAGAAAGGCTTTAACTTCTCAGCAGCAACACTGGGAGCTAGAAGATAATGTTAATACTTTCAAGAAAGATGATTTTCAGACTAGAATTCTGTACCTAGCCAGATTTCCAATCAAGTGTAAGGGTGGGATAAGAACATTTGTAGATATGCAGGTCTCAAAAAATTTACCTCTACAACCCGTGGGCTCTCAACATGTAACCGGACATTCAGGTGCACCACCCAGGACTGGAGAGTTTTTCCGTATATGGAATTTGTGCTGAAATCAAGGAAGTCTGAGGCAAAGTGTAATGAGTTGGTTGCCCTAGCTTCAGCCAAAACAAGCGAGTAAATTAAGATGAGGAAATGTAGATTGCAGTAGGCAGGAAATTCAAGATAGGGGACAGAAGAAAGGATTTCCTCAATGTTGATGAAGGCAGAATACTGTGTGACAGTTTTGCCAGAATCACAGAGGTCAACCAGTCTAGAGAGAGAGATTTCCAGGAGATTTTCCAGGAGAGATTTCCCCTGTGTCTAATGTGAATGAGCATTTAGGAGATTTAGAAATATGGGGTGAGTTTAGGGTTGTTTAGAAGATGAGGCAAATGAGAAAATATTTAAAAAATGCGAATTTAAGAAAGGAATTTGCAGAGTTCAGTAATGGAAACACTGAATACTGAACTCACCAAAATTATGCAGTAAATATACTGGGAAGATGACATGGAATGGGAAAGGTTTTTGTTTGTTTTTTGCCTTTTTTTTTTTTGAGACCTAGGTCTCGCTATTTTTGCCTGTGGAACCGCAGGCTCATGTTGCCAGGGGTACCACAGACTCAAGCAATCTCCAGCCTCAGCTTCCCAGGTAGCTGGGGTTACAGGTGCACCACCACACCCAGCTGTTTTTTGGGGGGACTAGGTCTCAATACATGCCCCCGGCGGGACTTGAACTGCGATCCAGGAAAGGTTTTTTTAACGAGGGTGTTAATACTTACTGGGGCATGATGTTTTTCTTAAACCTTAAAGACTATTGAATTATGTTTATGAGTAATTGATAAAAATGAAAACTCAATATACAGTTTTGGATTTAGCAGAATTTAAAAAGTTCAAGATAAAAGTCTTTTTATCTTTTCTAATTAATATTATCTTCAGACTTTCTTGAAGTCCTGTAACTGACAAGTTCAAAAAAAAGATTTTTGTTAGAATTTATCAGTATATTATTTGAGCCAATCAGTTTTTTTTTCTTTTTTAGTAATTTCCATATAGATGACAATTTATAAATAGTCTTTATCGTAGGATAGTATATTACTGAAAAAACGCTGTAGTATGTTTCATGTTTTGTATTAATGATATAGTTATTTCTAAAGTTACACAAGGCATACTCATATATTACTTAGTATTTATGGAGAGAACACTCAACAAAAGAACTCTTAACAGGTTAATCAAAACAAAATAAATCACACGAATGATGTAAATGATGGTCATGATGATCACTAAGGTAAACTAGCAAGCTACCAGGGGATTTCAGTGAGAGGAGACTTCTGAGCAATTTGCAAGTACACAGCTATGGGGTTGCTCTGTGTTAGCAATGCCCAGTGCTCTTGAGTTATCTGTATCCAGGTTCATCTTTGCAAATGCAAAGAAATGCCATGAAACTCTTTTTTTAAAATGAATTTTAACTTTTTATAGAAAAAAATCTTTTTGAAATCCAGTTCATGAACTATCCTTTTAATTTCTGTTTCAGGGCAGGGTTAAGAGAAATTGTTTCAGGAAGTTGCTGAACAGAGGTCTGGGGAAACTGGTTAGCTTTCTAGCTACAACTGGACCAGGTGTTCAGAGGATGACTTCAGTATTTAATTTGAACACTAGGATGCATATTGGGAAATGATTTATTGCTGTGTTCTGAATAGTAATGTCCCTGTTAAATTCATATGTTAAAATCCGAATCTTTGAAGATGATGATGCTAGGAGCTAGGGCCTTTGGGAGGTACTTAGATCATGAGGGTAGAAGTCTCATGAATGGAATGGTGCCCTTTCTAAAAGAGACCCAGAGAATCTTTGAGCCCTCTACCCTATGAACACAGTGAGAAGGTGCCCCTTAGGAGCCAGAAAGAGGGCATTCACAAGAGCAGAGCACTTTGCAGCCTCCAGAATTGTGGAAATTATATTTCCTTTATTTATAAACTACCCAATCTATGGCATTTTACCATAGTCACCCAAAGGACTAAAATTTCCTTGCATTAGAAATTATTCTGATAAGTTTATTGACTATGGTTTAAGGTTCTTTTGCTTATGTTTTCCAAATTGTTGACCACTTATTTTGTTGGTGATTATATACTTAAAAAGTTCTCTATTTACTCTTGCATTTTACTTAAAAGGGAAAAGAAAACATTGAACAGTAAAGTCATAAAACAGTAAAGTCATAAAATATTTAAACTGGTGATCATTATTTTAGTTTCTAAATTTAATGCCTTTACTTAGAATCAAGTGAATTTAAAGTAGATACTCAACAGTGCTAAATAGCAGTGTCCATCATTTAAAATAGTCACTAAGAGTTAGGATGAAATATTTATGATAGCCTTTGTTTTCAATTAAGTATTTTACAAAAAAAGTACAACTTCAACCATCCTGTTTAAATTAGAAAGTAAAAGGAAATGATATAATATGACTAGTACTTGGAAGTGATTGAGGGATTTTTCTCCCAGTAAGTAATGATAGTTCCTTTGCAGCAGTATCTAATTCACATTTTAATTCTAAAATATGCAAAGATGATTTTTTTGGTGATTTTATTAGTTTTTAAAATAGCATTTTTTAAAAGATATTTAAGAGTCATGGTTGTTTAGTATTTAAGAATTTTCAGATAAATATTTTAACTCATTTTTTTTTCTAAAATTCCCTAATGAGGGCTCAGATTGTATTTGAATTTGAATTTCAAATAAAAAAGTTTTGAAAACCTGGAAAGTTTTATGAAGAAATACCAAGAAAATTTTTAGTTTAGTTTTTTATCCTTTCATTGAACTTTTCCCTTTATTGAACTGCTTTACTTGACTTATGAGCCTTCTATTTCAAGATGCCCATGTTTGAAACTTAACCAACTTCTAGAATGTGAAGATTTATATAGGATTCTGTTTTAGCATATTGGCTTTGAATTTTTGTAGATCACCAGTGTTTTTATTCAGCTTAGTTGTGACTAATTTCTTGACTTTCAGTTCTGTTCCATTCATCCACATGCTGCTCTTCATGCCAGTACTACTCAACCTTGATTACTATGATTTTGTAGTAAATCTTGAAATTGAAAGTATGAGCCCTCCCAGCTTTGTTATTCTTTTGACTATTCTGGGTCTCTTGCAATTCTCTATGAATTTGGGGATCAACTTTTCCATTTCTGCAGAAATAATAACTGGAGTTTTGATTCCCCTCTGTTAACTAAACACAGTTGACTTGGTATCCTAGCTTTCTTTGCAATTACATGTGACCACATGACTAGTTTAGCTGTTTGATGTAAACAGAAGTGATGTATGGTATTTATCAGAAACTTCATTTCAAGGGAGGGCTTTCCCCACTTTATTCTCATTTGTGCACAGAGGATACATGATACCTCAGATCTTGGACATAAGGATAGGACTCTAAGGGCTCCAAGTATCCTTTCATCCTCTGAACTGAAAACATCCTGTATCACTGAGAACTTTGTCAAATTGCCTTACCAGTCTTGTACTGTTTACTGGTAGACTTCTTTCGAGTCTTTAGTTAGAGAGAAGTGAGCTTAACTGACACACCTTTTGTATTCTTACTATATTAGTCTGGTTATCTTCTTTGTGCAATGCAGTGTGTGAGGGAAATGAGGAAGAGACTATTGTCGGAATGCTGGAATTTAAATTTTTTTTGTATTTGTGTGTGTGTTGCATTAAATTTCTCACTTTAATATGTAATATAAAATATTCCTAAATAACCAACATACTTTTTAAAAATAAGAGAAAAAATTATCACTAACATAGCAGCTTCTGTCATTTTTGTATCTCCAATTCAGTATTTTTTTATATACATATTTAATTTCCACTCAGGGATACGTCTGGTATTTTTACTCTAAACTTTCTTCATTGTACATGATAAAGTATTTTGGTGCAAATTAATGAATCCCTTTGTGCCTCAGTTTTCTCATCTCCAAGAACAATGTTAGTTACTATATAGTCCTCATAAAGTTTTTTTTTTAAATAAAATATTGTACTTGAAGTATTAAACCAGTGCTTAGTAAATAATAGTTGTGGTTCTCATTAATATTGTATCACTTTAACCTCTTTTTTTATATTATAGAATCTTAATTACCACTCTCTAGGTCTGCTTAATATTTACTAAATGAATAATTATTTGTGGACATTAAAATGCTTATTTAACATTTAAGTTCCATTTCTTCTGCTATTATAAGTAATACTGTTATAAACTGACCTGTGTTTAAATGCGATTTGATTGTAAGTGCTATTTTAAAAGTAGTATTTTCCCTTGATTTTATAATAAAAGAATGAAGAAAATAGTCTAAAAAATAACTCTTAATAGCCTTATTTATTACTCTGATGTCTAGTTGGAAAGTAGTTATCTTTAACTATAAATAGTATTAGTCACAGGTTTAGAGTCATTTCTGATAGCATGTTCACTAGTACATTCTGTGAACTAGATTCAGCTTGATTGCATTCTGTTTTTGGGACAATTTTTAGATTGTAAACAGTTAAGAAATAAAAGACAAAACTCACTATACTCTCACATCACATACTACTATCTTACATTGTATGTTTATAATTATTTGATTATTATATTTTTTGGTTATTTGGTTAATATATCAGTGTTCTCTGCAAGTCTAGGGATCCTGTCTGCTTTTCTTCTCATTTTATCCCAATACCTACCATAAGTACTTGGTGTATTGTAGGTATTAAAGCATTGATTTGATAAATGAAAGAATTGGTGAATGAACAATGCAATTATTAGACAATAAAATTAAAATTATTTTAATATAGTTATAGATAACATTGATTCAATTATGAAGAAACCGCTAAAACTTTAAAAGCAATTCTATAGAAATATAATATGAACAAAGAAGGAACTCTAAATACCAGAGTATTTAAATGATAGTGAAAATATCCAGGTATAATGATTTGGAGACAAAGGTGTGGATCAGAAGTGGTTGCTACTGATAATACGTAGCAATAATTAAATCCAAACATTATGGAATATTTGTGTTAGATGATTGTACCAGTTGTGAAAGAGAAAGATGAATAGGACACATATTCTGTTTGTCATAATAATACTATTAAAATTGTTCTCTTTACAAATAAAGTTTTAAAAAATTCAACTGTTGACTTAAGAATTCAGTTTAAGATTGTTACTAAATTATTTCAATGCTTGTTGAATTTTTATTACATCTTCTAGATAATAAATTTAGTGGGCTTTACTGATTCAGTTGTTGATTTGTTAACAAACATTGCCATGTTACCTAAAAATAGCGGAAACAATCTTTTCCATAATAATTAGACATCTGAATTACTTTTGTCACGGTTATGGTAAAAATATCATATGAAAATACTTTGTCTAAATAGAAATAGAAATGTGTACCTAGTGATAATGTAGTTTTACTTTGAAATTAATGTAATTTTAAACTTTATATTTCTTTGTATTTCTTCTCTTAATGATATTCAAAAGATTGTAGTTTGTTATAGATCTCATGTATTCATTATTTTTACATGGTCTTTAAAGTGAACTTGAAAGGAATTTTGTAAATATTTTAAATTTATATCTTGAATTTACCGTTCAGTAGTGGAAACTTAAATTCCTGATGATACAAGTTCTGGCTTCAGTGGTAAGAATAAAAAGGTTTAAGTGATAGTATAGAACAAGAAAAGGCTATTGATTGATTACACAATAAGAATACTAGGTTGATAGTGTGTATTTGGCTGTAACTGAAAATTCAATGCAAAATGGTGTAAATAATAATAAAAGTTTTGTTAGCTAAACTGTCAAGACCAAGGTAACTTAAGCAGCATCTATTCAGTGACAGCAGTGCTGTCAAACACTCCAGCTCTTTCAGTCTCACTGCTGCTGGAATGTCTGCTTCTCTTAATACTGTTTTCCCCCAAGGTTGTGGGATGGCACTGGAACAACATTCCTTATATAGGTGGAAGAGAGAAGTGGTTTCCTATAACCCTTTCAGGAGGCACACCCAGATCATCTCTCCAATCATAATGAATGGCCTAGTCTATTTCTAGACCAGTCATTGCACTGTAGGGATTATGGAGATAGACCAGTTGTGTGAGGAAAGTGTGGATAACTTAGAACACTGAGGATTCCATTTAGGAAAAGGGAATGGATTCTGGGTAAGGCACAGATACTCTCCACTACAGTTGGCAGAGTGATTCACAATTTATTCTTAGCATTTTCTTCAGGAAGTATTAGTGCGACAGTAAAGTTTTATGGTGTTCTTTGCCTTTTTCCTGACCACCTGTAAGTGGTGTTTTAATAAATACATGGTTTTTATTTAAGGATTTGAACCAGTGTTATTGTGTAGAAAAAAGGTGCATTATAGATATTTATAATTAAACTTTAATTTTAAAATTGCAAGTGGTTATTAAAATACTTTTCTTTAGCCATGCTTCCTTTTGTTAACGTTTCCCTCGGATGCATTCAAAATTTGTTTGGAGTGCCCCTTTGACATTCAGTATGAATTATATTGGATTATTCTTTTTATATCAGTCTACCAAGGATCATCTCTCAGTATATTTGTAATGCAGATAAATTATTAGTATGTCTTTGTTGTTAGTGGTATCTGCAAAAGATATGGTCAGGAGAGTTCTGTATAAAATCAATTCATAAATGTTTATTGTGCACAATAAATATATGTATATTGGAGTGTGGGAGTTATGTTTATAGTGGAGTGTGGGAACAATAAAGATGAACAGCATGTGTTTCCTGCCCTCAAGGAATTAAACAGAATGTAAGTGCAATAAGGGAGGCACAAGAGAGATTACTTTTGATAAGAGCAATGGGGAGCGGAAAAAGTTTCACTCTGGGAGAAGGCATTTGAGCTTAAGAAGAGAATGTGAATGAGAGCTAGAAGAAGAGGGCATTTTAGATGGAAGGGAAGAATGGAATGTTCTGGAGACAGAACAGTTCAAAAGTTTGTGCTTAAAACAGTGAGGAAATAGTTGGAAATACATTTGGAATGGTGAATTGGGGTAATTTCAAAAGGCAAACTACATAAATTTGAATTTGATTCTGTAAATAGTGGGACGCCTAATGTGTATATTTGCTTTTAAAATAATAGTCTAGGAAATCGCTTCTCATCAAAACCTAAGTGTCTGAAGGATTGTCTGTTGTCTTCTTCTGTATGCCAGATATGAAGTTCTGGAGAGACAGTAATAAAAACAGGCAGGATTTCTGTTATCAAGGAGCTTATTTTTCAACTCAGAGAGAGCCAGGACACAGATAAGCAAATAGGATTATTTCAGGCATTACTAAGAACTATAAAGAAAATGGAGAATGTGACATAACAGTGATTTGGATGATAATTTAAATTGGTTGGTCATGGGAAACAGCCCATATTTATAGCCTGAGGAATGAGATGAATGACAACAATTGAACTTACTGAATATTTTACTGTGTGCCGTTGTCTAAGCAGTTTCATGGATCATCTTACTTAATCATCACAACCTAATGAAGAAAGTGCTATCCCTGTTCTGCAGACTTGTACCTAGTAAGTTGTGCAGAATTCTCAAATCATTAATTGATAGCAGAGCACACATTCTTAGTTACAACGATTCATTTTACAGCCATCACTGAGTTAAGATTGCTATCATGGGGAAGACCATAGGGTGAGAATCATGAATTCTTCCAACAAAAACATATCACCTGCCACCTACCTGTGAGAATGATTGTTATTTAAAAGACAAACAACAAATGTTGGAGAAGATGTGGAGAGATGGAAATCCCTATACACTGTTGGTGGAAATGTAAATTGGTGTCTCCATTATATAAGATATAGAGAGAATCCACAAAAATTAAAAATAGAAATTTCATATAATTCAGTTATTCCACTTTTGGGTATTAACTTGAAAAATATAACACTAATTTGAAGGAATTTGTGCACCCCTATATTTATTTTCAACATTGCTTATAGTAGCCCCAAACTGGAAACAATCCAAGTACCCACTGAATTATGAAGGGATAAAGAAGATGTGGTATATATAAACAGTGGAATATTATGTGGCTATAAAAAAGATGAAATCCTGCTATTTGGAAAACATAGAGGTACCTGGAGGATATTATACTTAGTGAAATAAGCCATTTGGGAAAAAAAACACAACACAAATGTATGATTTTATTCATATGTAATTTATAAAGAGAAATGGATTAATTAAATAACGCAGAAACTTAGATTATAAGTCCAAGTTGAAACAAAGTTGACAATTATGTGGTGAAGGATGAAATTAAATTTTCAGTAGTAAGCGTAGTGTTAATTTTTACATCGGTGATGCACACTTGGAACTTATAAAATGTTATTTCAATTAAAAAAATAATTCTGTTTTGGCCATCTTAAGTTTAGGGTGGTAGCCAGTTTAGGGTGGTAGCAAGTTGATATGCTAGTCTAGAGACCTATTAGTTAATAGCAAGGTTAGTACTGGAGAAAAAAATTTAAGATTCAGCAACTTATAAGTAAAGTCATTGGACTAGGTGAGTTGTTTTTATTTTTTTAAGAAACTATGTAGATAGCATAGAGAAAACAAATGAAGGGCTGATTCTAAAGGTATCTAAAAATTAAGGGTTTGAATGGTGGAGGACAAACCAGAATGGAGAGTATCCAGTGAGGTAGAAGAAAACCAGGAGAATTTGTTGTTGGGAAGCCAAAAGAAAAATTTCGGAAGAAAGCAGTATCACACACTGTGAATATAACTAAGCTGCAGACAAAAGTTCAAAAGGCATTAGATAAACTGGGAGCAAACTGGATGCCACCCATAAATATTTGTTTCTGTCTGGGAAGTAGATAGAGGGATAGTAGTTAGAGGAGGACATGGTGGTAGAAAAGGTTTTTAATTACTGGGGAAAGTTGTGGTTGATAAAAATGATCCATTGAGGATACTCTCCCATTGATGTTGCACAAAACATAGTTTTTCAGCGATGAATTGGAACAAAACACTTGAAGTCTTATCTACTAGGGAGGTTTATTAGAAATTTAAAGCTCAGAGTGTGTGGGGTGCCAAAAAAGAAATTTTTAAATTTTTTTAGCTTTATTTTTTAATTGGTTGTATATGTAGTACATATAGACAGTAATGTTATATACACACACATATGTATATATGTATATACATTACTGTCTACCCCAAGGTTCTCCCATCACCTTATCACTTGTGCCCTTCCCCTCCCCCGTTTTCTTCATTTCCCCCATCTATGTTTCAGTTCTATATTTTTGGCAGTTTTATATTTTTCTTATCCATTTGTTTTTTTGTTTTTCCTAAATCCCTCATATAGGTGGAACCATCCCATATATATATATATATATATATATATATATATATATATATATATTTTTTTTTTTTTTTTTTTGACAAGAAATAGGTTTATTTGACTGACTTGGGGGTTCATATTTCAAGGTGGGTCATCCTGACAAGGAAGTCAGGGCTTATACACCTTTTCCATGCACTGGTGTTCGAGGTGGGCCAGCAAGGGTGGTGGAACATGGCCTGACACGAGTGAGGAAGATAGAATGAGTCGCTGTGTACCTGGAAACTGAATCAGTAAGTCAGGACTGTTTTTTTTTTTT
>PVHY01004583.1:0-92544 GCA_004024945.1 Uropsilus gracilis
GGGGGGTGGCAGGGCGCCCTGGCCCAGGGAGCAGGAAACTGGCCTGTCTTGGGCCCGTTTTCACCAAGACACTTGCCAGCGCAGGCTGGTGGCTCCTGCAAGTCCTTGCTGGTTGCTGACAAGCTGCTTTATGGAAGGGCGAGAGGGTGCACGGCCTAACCTCCCTGGCCCCCCGCCCCCGTGGGGACCTCACCCACCATTCTGCATATCCACTTCGCTCCCATCCAGAAGGCACTGTTCTCCCTTCACCTCCAGTCCTCAAGGTCACGTCCTGATGGTGATGCATCTGTGTTTAGGGCCACGCTGGAGGGTCGTCAATTCATCTTGCGCATGACAGTTAGCTGCTCCCGGGAGCCTCCTTTCCTCCTTCCCAGCTGCGCAGACAATGCAGCGTCTCATTTCTGAGTCCAGCATCTCCTGCCGCCCAAGTGGCTTCTCTGGGGCGGCCTTGATTCCCCCCCCGCCTACTCCCGGCGGCAGAGGGGGGGATTTAAAGGTTGGTGTTCAAGGAGAACTGAGCAATCCTGTGTTTACCAGGTAGCTTGGTGCGGGCGTTTATTTCGGAGTTCCCTGCCACCCTCCCCAGCTGAAATGGTCACTTGCGTGCTTCCTTCTTGAGAAGCAGGTGGCAGTCTTGCTACCAGCGCCAGCCTCCTCCATCCTCTGCCTCCTTCTCGCCCAGGGCTTCTCTGAGTGGGTGCTTTGGGGCTGGTTTCACTGCTGGGCACTACTGGGTTTCCCGGGTCTGAGGGTGCTGGCGGGGGTTTGAGGGGGCGATGCATCGCAGGGGGCCTGGACCTGCTCCCATCGGCGATGGCCGCAAAGAGCTTGTGGGCGAGGGCTTCGCACTCGAGACCCTCCGGGTGGACGGGGTGGGTTTGAGGGCCCCTCCCTCTGGCAGGTCCATCTTCTTGCAACCTTTTGAGTTGTGGGCTTCCTACAAGCCTCACTGCTGCCTCCCCAGGCTGCTGCAGCTGCGGGGTGAGAATATGGATTCGTCTGTTGGGCTGTCTGAGTCGTTGAGATTGATAGCCAGCCATATGGCTGGGGCTTGATAAGTGTCTTGATTAAACCCGGGCTGTCTGGTGCAAGCGCCAGGCGCAGTTTAGGAAGGAAACGGTAGTTAAGGAAGGTCTTTCTCTGATTTAAGGAGGACGGAGAAATGAGTGTGGAGCAATGTGTCCCGGAGGTGACGTGGACGGACTGGCTATCCCACCCCAGGACAGCAGTGGTGTCCGCTTGGCCGTCACCAGCAGGCCGTGCCTGCCCGCGCCACCTGCACTGGTCTGTGCCTTGGCCATCGAGGTGACACGGGGGTCCGGGGGTCTCTGCTGTTCACTGGGTCACAGAGGCCCTGCCCACACATCCTGGTCCTTCAGGAAGAGGGCCCAGACCACTCCCGCTGCCCCCCACACAGGCATCTCTTGAGGCTGTCCTCATCTTGCCCCTGGGGCCCAGAGCCCCTGGCCTCTGCCCATGCCCCCTGTGAGTGTCGCTGCACCTGCAGTTTGCAGAAGCAGTATGTGCTGTGCCTCGTCTGCCTGGGAAGCAGGGGCAGGGGTGGCACTTGGGACGTGCCACCTCACACGCCTTTGCCCCTGACCTGCCACCCAGAGGGGTGGGGATGAAGGGGACATCACTGATGGTGTGGAGGTGTGGGCTCTTATTCTGACCCTTGTCTCCTGCTGGGAGGGGGCAACTCAGCATGGGAGGAAAGGGGAAGCCAAAGGTCAAGGTCAAGGTGGACAGGATCCTCCAGGGTCTTTATCTCCAAAGCAAGGTGGACCAGACCTGCTGTGCCCGGCTCACTGGGCTGAGGATGAATGAAGGGAAGTGTATCTGGGGGCTCTTTGGCCACTAGCGGGGGTCCAATGAGCACTGACTTGAAGCACCGTGGCAGTCACTGCCTTGTAGGTTACAGCCAACTTTCTTTGAGGGAAGACATTCTGTGGGGTGAGACCCAGCCTCCCATTCAATAACCCCCCATCCCCACAAGCCCCAGGAGCAGACCTTTGCCATAAAGCATCTGCAAGATCTACCAAGCTCCTGCCTCCCATGCTGTACCTGATCCAACACACTGTTCTCACTCTCTGCAAGACTGTGCTGTGATGGTCTTGGGAAAGCCGAGACATAGAAAGTGGAAGGGTTTGCACCATCCAGGCAGCTAACATGTACCTGAGCTGGGCTGGGGACCTTTTCAGGTTTGACAAGAATCAAGCTCTGCCTGGGAGGAGCGGAGGTACCAGTCTTGCTTCCATCACCCGAGAGGGGCAAAAGTGCTGAGATGCTGGGACTCAAGTGTCTGCCTGTCACTGCCGTTTCCTTACTCAATTACTGAAGCCCGTCCCGGTCAGTATCCTTTGCATTTGCATAGGTTTTTGGTGACCCTTCCTTGTCACCTGAAGCTTGCAGACGCTGTCTCCCGCCCACATGAAAAGTTTCCCCAGCGGCAGCAGCAAGCTCATGAAAAGATGACGGTCCAGGTTGTAAAGCAATGTGACGTCAGTTCCTATACTTTGTGGGTGGTGGAGCTGGAGATTCAGATGCCGGGGCTGTGTCCTGATGTAGCGGATCCTGGGAAGGGACTTGTGTTTGTCTGCTTTCCTCACAGATCGTGCTAGGCTGTGGGTTGAGAAAGGCAAGAAAAGCTCTCAGGTTCTACTTGCAAAACCTGGTCCATTCTGTAAGGACTTCATCTGACACATGGTGTATGAATACTTAGCACCAATTCTCAGATGAGGCCGCTCAGCCCAACGCTGTATCGTGGGGCTGTGGGATGATAAAGGGGCAAAGTTCTCCTTGGGGACCGAACAGATCAGTGGACCCCTGGGGATTGAAGGGAAGGTGGGGGCCAGACTTGGAGTTCCCAGGGAGCTGCAGACCCAGTTGTCCCAACCCGGCACCATTGGGAGGTTGGAGGAGGGTGAACCCCACCAGTTCTTAGCTGTTTGAGCAAGTGTCTGCCCTTCACTTGGCAAGACCACAGTGTCCAGGTCAAGTTCTCCCCAAGGGGGCCTGTGAGGTGGAGGAAACCACCCAGAAGACCATGTCTGTGTCATCACCAGGATGTAGACAAGTTAGACATCACTCTGAGTGACAGACAGATGAAATCCCTCCCGTGCCCAGCACTGGTGTCAGAGTGCGGCAGAGATATGACCCCAAGCCACCAGAGAGGTGTGAATGTATACATTTTTCCAGAGGATGATTTGCCAGTTTGTGTAGAAGCCTTTCTACAACGTTTAGGTCCTTGAGGCCGCTGTTCCAAGACTTAATTTGAAGGCAGCTGTGGTGTAAGCACATTCACTCAACAGCCAAGGAGGCATTTTCTTGTAATGGAGAATAAGCAGAGGCAACACCAGGCATGGCGTCTCGGTTCATCCCACAGCAGGGAAGTTTGGGGTTACCGCAAGTGTCCATGTCACGCAGTGGATGAGCCGAGGGACCGCCCATCTCTAAAACCAAGACAGCGGTTTCAGACATGCTCCTACTCATTGTATTTCTTCCTGTTTCAGTTTAATTGGAAGTTTCTCTTCCCCTCGCCCTCCTTCTCCCTCCCTTTTCCATTTCCTTACAGAAAACATCAAGGTTCATGCCTGGCAGTGTGTGCGGCAGCCTGGGGGGCCGACACCTCCACCCCAAGCAGAATATACCCCAATTGACAGGCAAGAACAGGCTATCCATCAGAGTTGGTTCTGTTCCTTCCTGGAAAATATGGGCCTTCACCCCAGTGGCAAGGGGCCCCCACAGTCTGTACAGGGCATCTTCCAAGTGACATAGGCAATGCACACTTACCCCCAGCCCGTTTTCATGGTTCTGATATTGCGTACGAAGGGGGAATAAGCCTCCAACCAAAGAACCAAAGGGAAAAAATGTGGTGCTTTTAAAACGCGGCTTCTTCTGCCCAGATTATTTCAGATTTGTACGACCTGCACGTAGCAGCTGCCAGTCAGATGCAGTTTAACAACAAGGTTTATTCACAAGGAAAATTAACAGGGGAAACAAAAAGGCCTCAAAGGCACAAGTGGCAGTTATCTTACCGCAGTCACCATTTTTCAGTCCCCAAAGTCCCAAAGACCCATGTCCATGATGGTGCTCTTTGCCCCTCCCAGTCTAAGGCAGGCACTCTGCTAAGCCCAGTCTTTCTCCGTCGTCTTCTCTTTGCTTCCTCTCTCTCCAGTGTTCGAGCTGCTCCGCCTTTCCAAGGCTCTTCAAACTTCTACAATTGCTGATACCAAATCAGCTTTCCACATCCCTGGCATCGCCAGGTACCATTCACTATGCTGCCTTGATGAGGTGCCACACTCTCCACACTGGCCACTCTTCAGCCAGCCACCATGGCTCCTTGCCTCCTCCAGCTCACTCTTCCAGGGGGCTTCCACTCAGCTGCCATTCTCGTGTCTCTCCCTTCCCCAAAAGTCTCTCTAAGTCTCTGCTCCTTTCCTTTTATCTCCTTTTTATTTCCCACTCCCCGCCTGAAAACCAGAAGCTCCAATTTTCCTCTACATACCTTCTTGGTGATGTTTTCTTTTCTCCACCCGCTATTTGCAATCTGGTTGAGGCCTCTGTGTTTTTCAGACACAGCTAATGGCAGCAATGCCTAAATTTCAGCACTGCCCATCTTGGGGTCATGACGGCAGTTCAGCTCTAGAATCCACAGAGGAAGGGAACTGGGCCATCTCCGGCCATGAATCCAAGGATGAGAGGCTCAGCTCCTACATCCTTATGGAGGTGGTCACCCAGCTTCTCCAGAGCCAAATCTTTGAGGTGATATGGCCCAGTCAAGCTGTACTCACATCTGGAAAAATGGGTGTCTTTTTTCTCTGTCAGTTCTCCAAGAGCAGGAAGTGGTTCCCCAAGAGCATGATGCTTGGGGACCTGCTCTGAGCATGTGTCTGAAACTGAGGGGTGACATTTTATACCCCCCACACCCTGGCACAACAAGGGGTGCAAGTCCTGGTCCCAAGAAGCACAGGTGAGCAGGAGCCAGCACCAGTTTTGGGGGGCAGCTGTGGGCCTTCAGCCCCCCACTTGGGTGTGACCGGTCTCTGAGTGTCCTCAGAAAATTACTTCCTCTACACTGCCCACAGTGGAGGGAGCATCAGGCTGAGGCCACTCTTGATGGAATGGGGGACCCCAACGGGATGGGGGGGGACCCTGATGGGGTGGATGGACCCTGCTATCCGGGGGTGATGCTGAGTGGGTATCTGTGGTTTACTGCCGCTGCATCCCAGGTTCATGTGAACCCAGGCTGGCCAGTGATCAGAAGGCGCATCATTCCATTGCATTGGGAGGTTTTAAAAGAGGATGTTTATGAAGACATCAGCCTCAGTCAGTGAAACCAGACAGTTCAGAGACTCTGAAATATGCCTCAGCTTGGTGCCGGGGGACCAAGGTTCTGGAGGAAGCTGTTTCTATTCATGTCACTCATGGGGTTGCAGGGGGAGGGTTGGGGATGGGGGGGCTTGTGACGTTAACTGTCACCTATTCAGGCACCATAGTGGACTCTGGGATTAAGCAGGTTAATATTAATAAGCAGGTTAATATTTAACAAAGGTTACATAACCAGACCGTTCCAGAGCACTTAAGAGAAGGTGAAGTAAAAAGGCGCTCTTGAAGAGGAAATCGGGTGATGGGTCCCCAGCTCGGCGCAGCTCAGTGCCACCCCCACCATCTCCCACAGCCCGGTCCCTCTGCCTGCCTGGCAGCTATCCAGGCCTTCCTGGGTCTCAGCATGTGTGGCTCCACTTCCAGCCACACTCTGCCCCCCTCGCCTTCAAAGGCACCTGCGCTCCTTCCAGCGCACAGACAGGCTCTGTCCTTGGTCTGGTGTTTGCCACGGCCTCTTTGAGGTGCTAGGACTGCTAGAGGCTGGGGAGGCAGGAGATGTTTGAGGAGGGAGGAAGGGAGGGAGGGAGGGAGGGAGGGAGAGAGAGAGGGAAGGAAGGAGAGGGAAATGGGGGAAGGAAGGAAGGGTCTCGTTGGCAGTGCATGCATCCATAAAGTCACATTTGGATGATGGGTCTTCAGATGCTTGATGTGGGACAGGGCCACTAGACTGGAATTAGCTGCACCCATGGGAGTCCCCATCAGGGGAGCGAGCCCTGGTCCCAAGAAGCACAGGTGAGCAGTAGCCAGTGCTAGTCTTGAGGGGCAGCTGTGGTCCCCCAGCCCCCCATCTGGGTGCGACCAGTCTCTAGCTGAGTGTCCTCAGAAAATTACTCCCTCTCTTCCTACCTCAGCTTTCCAGCCTATGCTGTGAGTGTTTTTATTAGCTCAGAGAGCCATATACTCCCAAGGTTTGGCCGTGACTCCAAAGACCCCATAAATACTGATATTTAAATGCTAGCGGTTGTTCAAACCTGTAAAATGACTTCAAAATTAAACATCTTCAGAATGTCCTCTGGGGCGGAGGTTTCATAGGCACAGTGCTGCAAATGACACATCCCTTATTTCATTCATACTTTTAGATGATGACACACCCTTTTGCAGATATTTTGAAGTGGCAGATAAGAAACTATGTTTAGTTTCAACATTTCCAAAGCCACTTGCAAAGGTGGTACTTTTCAGTTATCTGCTCACAAGCCAAGTTCCTGGGGAGGGGGGTTGTGGGATGAGGGTAAGAAGACCCCAAGGTTGCAGGCACAGTTCTTGGGGTTTATATTAAACTGAATGCCATGTCTTCTGAGGGATCATATTTGTCCCCTGGCCTTTGAGCCACAGGGATACAAATCTCCCCCATAGATTTGGAGCCTTGACATCAGGAGAAGGCTGGGGAGCTATCTCCTTGCCCTTCTGGCTCTTACCTTTGTCCTGACCCCTGGGACCCCAAGCTGTGCACTGCCATACCTCAGCTCTCTAAGACAGCCACTTCCACTTTCCAAGCTCATGGTGCCTCATCGCTAGAAAACTGACAGGCTGCCCAACTGCTTGAACATTCTCCAGCACATCAGAGATGTTTGGAAGGAGCCAGGGTGGCTGCACAGCTACTGCAGAGCCCATCAGAAATGACCTTGTCTCCTCCCTTGTCATCTGTATGCTTCCTACAGCATCCTCTCCAAAGGCAATCGGAGAGAGTAGTGAACAGCTGGGCAGGGGAGATGCCCTTCACAGTTCCCATCTTTGGAGCTGGCAGGAGCATTCAGTATGACTCTGTGGCCGTTGAACAGGGTAGAGATGTTTCCAGACACGTATCTTGCCCCGAGTCCCTGGAAGGCCACCCCCACAGGGCAAAAACTCTTGTCCAGGGGACTGCCCTGTCCTCTCAGTCCAGCAGCTGACAGGGCTGCCTGCTCCTGAGCCTGCACCAGCAACGTGTCTGCAGATGTCGTGCTAGTGGGAGATGGTGGTGCTTAGTCAGATGCCCTGGCCACCACCTCCACCAGCACCAACTGGACACACTGACTGGGCTTCCTTTGCCTGCCTGTGAAGAGTTGTGACCCACCCAGAAGAAGCATTTTGCTCAACAACCAATCAGAAGGTAGAAACTGGCTTCCAGACACCCCCAATTCTAGCCCCCCCCTTTTGTGAGCTCCCAGGTATCCCAAAGGGGTGACTGCACCTGGCATCTCAGTTGGCACACCCAGAAATGATGCCATCCACAGGGCTGGAGGTACAGGTCCAACAGGTCCAACAGACCTGTGACTGTGGTCCCCAGCATGACAGGGAGATCTGGGCCTGATGGAGGGGGTCTTCAGGAACCACCTCTTTCCCCCCAACCCCCGCTCTATGGTCACAGTGCCACAGCAGGAAATGGGGAGCTGTGGCTCCCCCAAACCCTCCATACTGCTAGGAAAGAGAAAGCATGGCTGGGCGCTGGAGATTTGAAGCCCATCCAGCTCTCCCACTGTCCTGGGCCTGGGGTGGTGTGATCATAACACAAGAGGGCAAATCCTCAAGCCAAAGGGAAAAAAGTTGACACTTTACAATCCAGCCGCTAGGTCCTTTCTGCCGGCCCAGCAGCTATAAAACCAGACTTGAAAGGCTTAAAAGGATTTGTTTACAAAAGAGAACACAAAAGTCCCTGAGACCCTGAGATGGGGAGTTCCCTGGTTTTCTCACCACACAGTTAAGTCCTAGTCTCTCAATCCAAAGCAGCATGCAGCGTCCTCCAGCCATGGGCATCTGAGGAAACGGCCCAGTGTTCAGCTCTGGCGTCTTCCCGCAACCTCCAGGAATGGCAAACAAAACGAAAGATCGATGGTGACACTCGCCTCTTCAGATGTGAAATGCATATTCGGCACAAAGCCCAGCCTTCCAGCCAGTCACCACGCTGGGTTCCAGCTTCTAAACCTTTCCAGCAAATACAGACCAGCCTTCAGCATGCTATCCTCCCGTCAGAGGTGCCAGGTTCCGGCTTGCACAGAGCAACTTTTCCAAGTAGCTTTTCCACTTCCCCAGACTCTCAGGTGTCAGGGTTCCCACTTCCCTGGCCGTCACCCATCTGCACCAGCAGCCAGTGGCTTCTGCTCTGAGTGCACCAAAAAGGCTCATGTCTTTTATTCCGGGCCATGACTGATTGCTTTGCATGTCTGCCAGGGACATGCCAGGACATGCCAGGGGTGGGGGCTCCAGGCCACGCTGCCCATGCTTGCTTCTTGTTGCTCTGGCCTGCAGCCCCTCCCCACTGCACCCCGGCCCCAGGTCGCAGTGGTGGCCAGGCCAGTCCTTGCTAAGCTCTTTCCCTTCTCCCCTCTCCGGGGCATGTCATCCTTTTGGTTCAGCTGCATCATCAAGATGGTGCCATGCGCCCGCCCCAGAATCAGCCATGTCACCCCCTATCAGTAGGACCTGCCGGGGCTGTGTTTCAGGGTCTTGGTCTCTCAGCAGTGCTGGTCTGTCCTGTTTTCACACGGAGAAGCTGCAGCCTCCATCCTCAGGTGGGCTGACTTACCTCTGCCTCCCTAAGGGCTGTGCTCCACTCCCCCAGCCTCTGCAAAGTGCTTCCCTCTCACCCCAGAGCTCCCTGCTCTGCGTCTGCTCCTGTCTTCTGCACCTTCTCACCTGCACAGCGTGCTCTGCCCACTTCCTCTGCCAGGCAGCCTGGGACTCAACACCCATGGCCTGAGCGCAAGCTTCACCCTGGAGTAGCTGTCCTCCCAAGCCAGGCCTCTCCCTGCCAACACTGGCACATGGAGGTGAGAAGACCCAGGTCCAGGCCCTGTGTCTTTATACCCATCACCTGAAGTTCCTTGAGGGCCGTGGCCAGGGCCGCTCACTCTCTGGTGTGTCTTTCCCCCATGCTGTGTGCCTAGCAAAGCTGCTAGATAGATGTTGCTGCAATGATGGAATGAAGAGCTTGATCAATCCACCCATTGCTTTAAATCTCCTTGAGGGATAAGAGTCCTGACAGGCCTCCTCTCTCAGGCTGCAAGCCAGAGCTTTTTCAGTTGCTTCCAGAACCTGAGCCCTGAGAGAGATGTTCTGGCAGCTTCTCTGGGTGAGAACAGAGCACACGTGTGTTTAATTATTTACTTCCTGTGCGGTGGAGGGCGCACCAGCCCATCCCCCCCTCTGGTCAATTTTCTCTGACCACAGAGAGTTCTAGAATCCATTCTTCACATCTCTCTTTCTTCCCCTTTTCCTTCAGTCTCTCTACATTGACCCTTTACCCTCAGGCTGCCTCTTCGGTTCCCACACAAAGGCTTCCATCCACTCCCTCATAGGGCTGACCCCTGCTTTCATCCCGCTGGGCCCGGCAGCCAGTGATAGCGGAGCTAATCCAGGGATATTCATCACCAAATCCTGGAAGACAGAGACAGACAGGTGACTTACAATGCTTTTCAGAAGTGCAACAAAGAGCATCTCCAGTTATAAAAGCACCTGCTTTCCCAGCCTGAAGGTAACCGTCGAGCATATGCTAAGGTCTTTTTGAACTCCCCCTCTCTCCAGCTAATCTGATAGGAAGGGGAAAAATGAGATATCACTTTGCAGTTGATGTTTTGCCAGCATGCAGTCAAGTACATGCCATTGACTCCAAACGGTTGGCCCATTCCAAGTCTTGTCCCCTGTTGTCCTCCCTGTTGGTGTCAAGAGGATGCATACGATGAAGCAGGACATCCCTTATAAATTCTGTGTCATCAGAGCCAGGCGGCTTTGATGATGCGCCGCATTTTAAATGAGCTCTGTCACAAAAGGACGACAGGGGGCCCAGGAGGCTTCTGGGTTTTGTTTTATTTTTAATTTTTCCTCTTTACTGTGTGGTAAGTCTAATAATCGCTGTGCGCAGCAAGCAGTGGTGTTTCCTCAGCTGGCGGGGTCCCTTGGATCTGGGTGGTGCCTTCTGATTTTTGCAGCCTGTGCCTTTGCCCAACGGGAGACAAACCTCCTGAGTGGAAAGAGAACACTGAGAGGTTCAAGGAGATGGATAATGTAGATTGGCCACTATTGAGTTGCACCATACTCATGGCAGTGGGGTGACATTTCTGGGATACGCAGAGCCATCTGGAGGAGCAGGACTCAATGTCAGTAGGAGGAGTTATGAGTTCTTGGGGTGTTCTGTTCACCTGGGGATTCCTCTCTATCTCACCTTGCCTTCCTGAAGGAGAAGTCACCTGCACACTCATCGCACTGTAGGAAGGTATCTGTAGTGGCTCACAACTAGGCTGTGGAGAGCATGCTCTCTGCAGTCTTTCCTTCAGCTGCCTGTGCTAGAGCTTGGCCACCCTTGTGGGGATTTTGGAACCCCACAAACCGTTTAAAGATGCCTGTTCCATCCAGCGTGTCTGGGGGGAAGCCCAAGGTCTTGTACTTCTTGCAAACTCCACATGACACTGTCACGCTGTCCTAACCAAGAGTGCACTGTCTGGGCACGAGGCCTCTGCAGTGGGGTTGCAGGCTGAGGAGGACAGGGGTATGACTGTCGTGACAGTGTCATTGCGCATAGCTGTGTTGGTGGCACTGCTCTTACCTTCATGGTGCAGTTGTGTGACTTTGTGGCTTAGAGATTTAGTGACATCATCAGATAGCTCTGCTGGGGGGAGCTGAGACTGTGATGGGGCTGGGACTGAACACAGGCCATCTCATGCAGAGACCATGGCTGGGGGGTTGCTATCAGAATCATTGTCCTCAGTGTTTTGTCTAGAGTTTTGCCACCTCTGTCCTTATAGCCACTCAGCCATCCTGAGGGCCTGAGTGCAGGCCTTAATCTCACACAGAGGGTGATGTGGGCTCTTGGAGACCAGCAGATACAGCTGATTGGGAACTGGCATTCAGGAGACACATTCAGTTCATGACATCAGGGGAAAATCATTATCTGGAAAAATGGACTGGAATGGAGGAAAAGATATATGGAACAAGATAAGGAAATGTGCATCTAAGAATGCTAAAGGGATGAGCAGACTAATTCCTTGTTTAGATGGAAGCTTTCTGGCTAACATTCTAAAAATCCAGATACAATGTCCACAGCATGCAGTTTTGAAGGGCAGGGCTCAGAGCCATTTACTGCCTTGTCTCCGTGGAGTCATCATGGAAGAGATACGTGGCAGTATTATCATAAGAGAAAAATAAAAGTCACCCCCACAAGATGCCACAGCTCATCTGCTAGGGTGGAGACTGGGAAGAAGGGAAGAAGCAAAAACAAGGGGTGCAGATACATCAGAACCCTTGTGTCTTGGCTGGGAAGCAAAATGCTGTCACTGCTCTGGAGAAGGGCTTGAGAGATCTCAAAAAATCAAATAGAGCTCTCATTCACATGTGGTGCTGGGTTTCTTCTTCCTCCAGCTGTGCCTAGCTTTTACTCACTGTTTTATCTGGAGCCCATTGGAGTTGGCAATCCCAGTTCCGTGGCAGCCATCACAGGCAGCCAATACAAAATGGCACCAAGCTTGGTGTTACCTTAGATCCAACCATTTGCTTCCCATCATAGTGACTCACTGTCCTTAACCTGGACAGTTGGGAAGCAACCACCCCCACCCAGGCACTCTTTTTAAATTTTCTTATTTATTTATATTTTGTGGGTACAGTTCTTTTTAAGTAATTATCTACCCCAGGGTTCTCCCACCACCTTATCATCCATGAACCATCCTCTTAATCCTTTGTGTTCTTCCACCCTGGTTCCTCTCCCTCCCCCTCTCATGCTCTATCCTTCAGTTCTGCTGAAAGTTAGTTTCAAATTTTTCTTGTCTGTTTGTTTGTTTTCCTTCTATCCCTCATCTAAGTGAGACCATTCAATATTTCTCTTTTTCTGTCTGGTTTATTTCTGCCAGCATGATTCCATCTAGCTCTCTCCATGTTGCTGTGAATGACATACATAAGCTTGTCTTTTTTGATGGATGAATGATATTCCATCATGTACATAGACCGCAGATTTCTATACCATTCATATGTTTTTGGGCATTTGGGTTGTTTCCCTGTCCTGGCTATTGTAAATAGTGCTGCAATAAACATCCAGTTACTCATGTCTTTTTGAATGAGAGTTTTTGTAACACCCAAGGCACTCTTATCCTAGGCCTTATCTTCATTGTCTCATTTAGATCATCCTCTAGGATTACAACAAGAGTCCTCACACTGGTCCCTCTATGAGATGGACCCAGAGAAACAGAGGAAGACACACGATGCAGAAATTCTCTATGCCTTGACTGTTCTTTCTCTGCCAGGACATTGCCATTCAAGTCACCGGGCAGCATGATGGAGGCAAAAAGTAGATTTAAGCCCTAATTCTACCCGTTGCTAAGTGTGAGACTTTAGGCAAGTCCCTAAACTTTCTAAATAAATGACAGAGTGGTACTGGCAGGAAGGCCTGAAGGATTACATTCGATAATGCAGGATTACTTTCAGCTTTGTATCTGGCCCTTATTCAATGCTTTAAAAATGCTCAGATTTAAGATTTTATTTATCAAATGCACCGAATAAACAATTTTAAATAATGCTCTTATAAATGAAGAGCTTATCTAGCATCTTGATTGTATTAGCCAAGAAAATGCTGGTAGATGATTTTATTCTGGTTATATTCATACTACGGCTACACTGTAAATCCATTCAAGGACTGCTCTCTGGACTTCTTGGAGTTTAGGGCTGTGATTATCTGGTATCAGATGAAATCCCTGCCCAGATCCTCCCAAATACTCCCACATGACAAGAGGGTCCTAAGAGCTGGCCGCGATAACATTGATCAGATAGAAGTCATGCGCTTTTATAAAGAAGTGCCTGTGGCTAACGCCTCTCTTGGAGACTGATGAGGTCTCAGACCTTTCTCTGCCAGTGAGAACTCTGCTTCTGGAGGGCGATCTGTTCAGGTCACACAGGGCATCACTGTGGCCCACAGTCAGAACCCTGCGGTCTGCACCAGGAGGCAATGGTCTGATCTTCCCCCACTACAGGAATGCTGGCATGGGCATGCCTGCAGCAGCCTTGACAGAAGTTGGCATTGGGCTAGTCCACCTCCTCACTGTGCAGATGGAGGACACTAACACTCCTCCAATCATTTCACGGGCAAACACTGTTCTAAACAGGGCTAACAGCCATGGGCAAACCATGGGAGCCTGCGCCCTATGCAGGAGCCTGAGAGAAAATGGATAGGTAGGTGCCCGCCTGAATGGGGTGGATGGCAGCAATGCAGGTGGTGTAGGCGCATCTGAAAGAATCTCACAAATGGATGTCAGAGGAAGGTCTGGGCTGCTGTTTTTTTCTGAGTGCAACAGGGAGACGCTCTAGAGTCATGAACCCAGGAGGAATGACACAGGGTCATGTGCAAATGATAGCAATTGTCTACTCTACAGCAAGTGAGCAGGCGTGTGCTATAGACCAGGGGGAAGATGATGGTGGCAGGAGGGAGGGAGAGAAGAACAGAATGAGGAAAGGTCCTGGCTACTGGGATGAGCCCTTGCTGCTAGACTGAATGTGCAAGATGAGAAATAAAATAGAAAAATAGCCTGCATTCTTCAGTTGGGGCGTCTGCAAAGAACCCAGGGGAAGTTTGCATCAGGCTGTGCAACTCAACCGGCACTCACAGCCCTGATGGCAGCTTCCAGAACAGCCCTGAGCCTCCTGAACAGTAGAGGGCAGAGGAGATAGCAGAGGGCAGCTGCTCCTCTGTGTCTTTTCTCTCCCTGAGCCGTGCTGCACACGGGGCTGGATAGTGAGGTGGAGGAAATTCAGGGGTTGGCACAGGTGTGCCATGGGGGTGCCCCTGCTGCCTGGACCAGCTCTCCTGTGTTGGTTCTGGCTTCTCAGGAACCACCATCATCTCCTCTGCTAAGACTGTCTGTGAACTTCGTTGACCCACCATTGACTTCCTCCTGATACATGAAGGGGAGGGGGCGGGTCGTGTTGAGTCACTGTGTGGAGGGATGTTTGTCATTACCAGGTGGCATCTCTGCCCCCGACTCTCTGCTGTTTACCATTCCCCTCCCCGTGCTCCTTGTGGGGCTTGTCTATCCTCTGGCAGCGATCACATCGGAACCAATTTCAATCAATAGTTTTGTTCATTTCAAATGAAAATGAGCTCTGAGTTTAGCAGCTGATGAGAGGTATCCTCCAGATGTGGTAGGGTTGTACCCACAAGCCTTGCAGGGAGCGAGTCAGGATTCTTCTGGAGGGGAAAGCATTCCTTTGGCACAATGTTTAAAATTCCAAGTACGGTGTCTCTTCCCTGCAGCCTACCGTTATGAATGCAGGAACCCTGGGCATTGTGGCAGCTGCCTGTCATTAAGAGGCCTCTCTGCATGTGAATGAAAAGACTGAAGGAAGGGCAGATACCCCTCACCTGTATTCAGTCTCTGGTAGGAGTGTGAACCTGGGGAAATGTTTTCTGTCTTACCTGTGGCTTCTGGCTCCACTGGTAAGTCTGTTTCTTGCTCTGAGACCTTCCTTTCCCAGTTTTGCATCTTTCAAACCTCATTTGGTTCAGGGAAGACCTCCATCACCCTGTTTTTCTGTTTCTGCGCACATGCCCTTCTGACTTGGATGCATTTTGCCTGGTTGAAGAGAGACACTTTGGGGAAAACCTACGAGATTGGGTGAGTGTTTTCCTTGAGGTTCATGTTGAGGTGTCTCAGAGCAGCTAGCCTCTCGCTGGGAATACTCATATGAGAAAACTGGAAGGGGAGTCTCTGAATTGTCACTGCAGGGTCTTCCCCATGACAAGCAGAAGCCTCAAAGCAGGATGCCCTGCATGGAAAAAAAATAAAGGCAAGGGAGGATCAACTTTGAGGGTACTGGACATATAGGAGACAGAAAAAAACACGGGGAAATTTTCTCATCAACTTAAAAAAGGTAGACTGGGGTGAGATGGTGAAAAGCAATGTATCTGTGACCTTTTAGCTTTGACAGGTAGAAACATGTGCTTGAGATGCTTGAATGAGTGTTTCCATCTTGTACCATGTGGGACTGGGAACTCCCTGATAACTGGGAGTGTCTTGTCTGTCTTGACACCCCAGCATGAGGACAGTATTTGCACGAAGGCTGAGGCATCCTCTTGAGTGATGCTGAGTGAAGTGACTGAGATGTTGCTCATTTAGAAGGAGGTAGGCTTTGTATGAAGATGGGACCCATTTCTAGGGCCTCTGATTCTGCTTTGTGGGCAGGGAGAGACTTCAGTGTCACTGAAGAGGCAACGATAAGAAATGAACCTGGGAAAAATGACTGGATTCTAGTCAAAAATATCTAGACAGTAGTGGTATGTGATGAGAGGTCTAAAAAGAAGCCTTTCCCCACTTCCAGGACACTGGGTGAAACTTTGTATCTAAATTATTTCTCACTTTATAATGCAG
Source organism: Uropsilus gracilis (assembly GCA_004024945.1). Lineage (NCBI taxonomy): Eukaryota > Metazoa > Chordata > Mammalia > Eulipotyphla > Talpidae > Uropsilus > Uropsilus gracilis. The sequence continues at coordinate 15,708 of PVHY01004583.1, forward strand.
TTCAGATACATTGATGTTTACATCAATGTAACGATGTTCATATGCATTGATTGATTGAGCACTGCAACTTAGCATTCCTTAGGATGTCATTGACACCTTTTCATGTGTCTTGAACTCCATCTTATTATCATCAACTCTAAGTGACTTATCATTGTCTTTACTCAGCCTGGGATCTATTGTTTCAAATACCCTTTCCATTAGCTTCATGCTTCCCTAGAAGAGACTGAAGCATCCAAGGACCTTATCTCTGGGTTCACTTGTTACCTTGTTAACTTGTTAGCCCAGCACCAATGGTGTGCATTTAGGCAAGTTTGTCCATCTTTCCAAATCTTGGTTTCTTTATTTGTGAAGCTGAGCTGGTGATACTGATCTCTCAGAGGAATTGTGCGCACAAAATGAGCTCCAGGATGTGATGCGCTGAGTGACGTCAGGCATGTGGAATTTAGGAGTTAGGAAAAGGTACCCAATGATGCTGATGTGGTTATTGGGCTTGATGTAACTTGGAATCAATTCTCTAGCCCCAGGACCATGGTTTGCGTGGGTCTGTCTTTACGATGATTCGTTAAGAGTGTCTTTTCTTTATAGGAGCTGTGAAACAGGGTGATTGAGCATAGGTTACTCAGTTTAAACTAATGAATTTTATTCTGCAGGCTGACCATCTGTCAGGGAAGTGGCAGTAGGCATTCCAACAGGACTGAGTTGAATTAAATTAGGAGATAAAAGTAATAATAGTGGCTTTCCTCCAAATGAGATCTCAAAATCTGCCCACTGTTTCTTAGCTCCACTCTCCCGACTTTGATCCAAACTACCCACATCTGGAGGACTAACCTCCTCACTGGTCTCCCTCCATCCCCTGCCTCTCAAGCCAACTTTTATATAATAAACCAAGCCACATTTTAATATTCAAATCAGGTCTCTTCCACCTTCCCGGCCATGAATAAAAACCCAAAACTAAAATAAAAATGGATAGCTTGGCCTGCAGTAATGCATCATCTGGCCTCCAGCCTTCCTCACCAACTCCCTTCTCCCCAGCCCTTCACCCCTAGGGCTCTCCCCTTGCCCTCCAAGCTCTGCTGGCCTTCAAGACAATTGCTCTTCCTTCTGCCAGAGAGCACTGCATCTCATGTGCTCTCTGTCCAGGCTTTGTCAAGCTGCAGTGTACAGTGCACCAGGAAGCTTCTCTGACCCTCCCTCTAACTCACCCCCATCCTGAGAGCCCTTTGCATTCTCTTACTTTTTTCTGCATTATAATTCCAGTTTGCACTTGCTTGCATCTTGGTGTGATTTCTTGTTAAATTGCTCATCACCATGTGCCCAGACCGCTTCACAGTGGCCGGCCAGCTGTAGGACCATCTCATGATGAAAGGTTTTTCATGCCTGTTACCCCCTTTGCACCTTGTTACAAGAAAGCCCTGTGCTGGGTGGTGTCGGCAGGGACCTGGGGTGTGCAAAGCTCACTGTGGTCAGGCAGGATCAGCAGCTCAGATTTCCTGCTCTGGGCTCTGTGAGCCCCAGCATTATGTCTTCCAGAGACTGTCTGATGTGGCCGTGTTCCCCTGGACTCTCCACTCTCCAGTCAGGATCGTTTTCCATGAAGTGTGTAAACATCCCCACTGTGCATCTATCCCCTGTCAAACAGGCGATGCCCCTACCCATCCTGAGCCCTCGCTTACCGAGACTATGGGAGAATCCTGGGAGCTACAGGGCCTGTCTGCCAGGGCTGCACTAGCAAAGTACCCAGCCCAGAGTTGCAACTACAGAAACGTAGCTGGTTCTGGAGGCCCCAATCCAGGTGTCTGGTCCAACAGGGAAGAAATTTGAAACCCACAGGGGAGTAATTCCTACCCTCATCCTCTGGGTTGGTCAGCAGCTTTGTTCCTAGGTTGACAGCTGCATCACTCCTAGGATTGCCTCCACCTTCGGTCCCAAGAGTCTTAGCTCCTTTTCTCTTTAGTCGTTTAGCATTTTTATTACTTAACAGAGTTTTATTGATTCACTACTGATTTATGAAACCGTGTAAGCGTTGGGGATGTGCCCTCACCCTGATGGTGTCTAATCCTCACCTCCCCCCACCCCAAGTCTGGTGTTCTTTCTTCTCCACCCTCCCCGCCAGCTCCATGTTTTTTTGTGGAGTCTAGACTGTTTGATTGTGATTTGCTAGTTCGTTTGCTTTGATTATTGACAGTTCACAGAGAGAGAAGCCTCTCTGCCTTGTCGTCCACTTTCTACCTTACTTTGTTCAGCATAACTGCTTCTTCCCTGTGCTGTTTGTCTGCCTCTGAGTTGACCTCTTTTCCCTTCCTCAGTGGACGGTAGTCCTGCTGGATTAGCGCCCACCCTGATGGAATAAGGTAATCATACTTGCAAGGGCTCTGTTTGCAAGTAAGGTAACATTCACAGGTGCTAGGGGTCACTGGTTTCACATAGGAAGGGCAGAACCCAGCCAGGTGGGTTCATAACCCATTCCCCATCCACCTGGGAGCTCACAGTTCCTGCAAGCGGTCTGAGGTCCAGTGGCCTGCAGTTGCTCACACCAGGATCAAATCAGGATGTCCAGGCTTGGTTTACAGCCCAGAGAATAGTTTTCAAGCCCCGAAATGAAAGGTTGAGCAGGTGGATTCACTCAGCTTTGAACAACAGTTAAGTCTGGTGTTTGTCCTCTCTGCAAATGGAGCTGGGCGGGGGGAAGCATAGCTCTGTAGTGCCTGAGAGGTTGTTTTATCACTCCATGCAGAAGCACAAGTTGCCCCCCTCAACCTGCTCCAAGAGTTTAGGATAAAGAGAAGGTAAGACAAGCCATTCTTCATTTTAATTGGTGGGGAAAGTTCATTATGAAGTGTCCCTGCCTCAGAACAGTTCCCTAAAGTTGGATGTTGTGTCTGCACTGTCTCCATTCTCCCTGCTTCCCAGGCATCATTACCAGCCCTGGCTGGTGATTTATAATCACATTCCCAACAAATCCCTCTGTTGTTAATGACTACTTATTTTTCTATACAAATGGTTTTTGCTCTCCTTCCTGAGGACAATTAACCAAGAAACTGGTCATAAATTACTGATAATGATCAGTTTATCAGAGATGACTGTCTCACTGTGCCATCTTCCTAGCAATTAGATAAAGTATCTTTAATTGCTGATAACAACTGACAAATTGTAGTTATTTTTTTTCTCTCTCTTTTTTTGAGATATTTATGAAATCTTTCTGGAAGTCAGGCAGAATAACACCTCTTTATTTTTTCCCCTCTCCCCCTGTAGGGAAAAGGCAGAAACACTATCATGTGCTGGTTTCCAGAAATATAATAAATGTGACAGCTTTCTGAGGTTTCAAATAAGACGGCCCATCTTTCTAAAGCAGACATCAGAGAAGCCTCCACTCCAGGGTCCATTTCTTTTAGTAGGAAGCAGGGTCTCTCCTGGCTGCATTTGATATTTTTTCTCAGGAGTACATCTCTCATATTTGCATCTAAACCTTGGCCTTTACGAGATGGCTTCTTTGAACTCTGCAGAGCAATGGTGTTTAATTCTCAGGGCCCCTCACAGTTAGGGCGCTGATTAAACCCCAGACTATTTCTCTACATGGGGCTTGGGTGGGGGGCTTTGATGGAAAATGAAGAAGAAGGCTACACCCTGACTGGTCTTAGACTCACAAGCCTCATTTTCTAGTCTCTCTTTGACAAGCTCGATCAGACTATTCCATGGTGTGGGGATTTCCAGAGCCACGATTAGCTTTCTGCAGAGGAGGTCCGTGTTTTACATAATGAAGGGTGGTTTAAGGCTAATCCAGCTCACTTCACGGACATGCCTAATTTGTTGTGAGTCTCTGAGTGTTGTGATTCTTTACTTCTAATCCCCTCAGTCTTGGAATTGGAGTTTGGGCTGGAAAGCAGTGACTGATTAAAAAAAAAAAAAGCCACGGTTTCTGCAATGATCTGAAACCTCTCAGCAATTTAGAAAATAGTGTGATGCTGGAGAGGATGGAGATGAGGGTTTCCAAGGGGGTCTGAGGAGCTGACACACTAGGGATGTTTGCAGCCTCGTCCAGCTCCTGGGTGATGAGAAGCCAGTGCAGACAGAGCAGCAAGATGTCCAGGTGCTGATGCCAGGACTCACCTGGTCCCAAGTAAGCAATGTTTACCAAAAAAAGTCTATTAAATTGACTTGTTGTACAACTACCTCAGGCCAGAAGTGTTCGCTGTTGATTTGAGCCAACAGAAGAAGATTTTTGGAGTCTTTGCTATAGTCAAGTTGCCTGCATTCTGAGATGGAGACATCCTCTACACAGGCAGTTGTACAGAGAGAAAGAGACTCAACTTGAGATGCCAAACAACCCTGCTCACCCTCACCCCCAGCCCCCTTCCACTGCTCTGTGCCCCAGCACCACAGCTATGCAAATGCAAGGCTTCCTGTTGTCTGCTAACATCTCAAGGCTCTGGGCTCTCCTTTGTGTGGAAGGTGGAAGGCAGCCTGCTTTTAAGCCATTTTTGTTGCAAGCTTTACAAAAAGAAAAGTAGAGCTGGCCACAGTGGCACATGGCTTTAATCCCAGCCTAAGACGGGAAACTGAGACTGGGAATTGCTTGAGTCCTGGGGTTTGAGACCCACCCGGGGCAAGATAGCGAGACCTGGTCTCAAAAAAATGACTGGGTGTGGTGGCGCACCTGTAATCCCAGCTACCTGAGAGGCTTGAGTCCAGGGTACCCCAGGCAATGAGAGTCTGTAGTTCCCCAGGCAACATAGTAAGACCTAGCCTCAGAAGAGAGGGAGGGAGAGAGGGAAGGAGGGAGGGAGGGAGGGAGGAAGGAAGAAAGGAAGGAACGAAGGAACGAAGGAAGGAACGAAGGAACGAAGGAAAGTAGGGACTGGTGTAGCACAGCACTGAAACTGGACAGTGTAGAGGTGGGCAGCCAGCCTGGCCGAGTCTAGCGACACCGTCTCTTGGGGGTCAGGCTGGAACAGGTTGCTGTTGTGTAGGATTCAAAACCACATCAGCATCTGCATGGAGCCATCCAGGCTGGGCAGGCTCACTGTTGATTTGGGCGAACAGAGGAAGAATCTTGGTGCCTTAGGTGTGTCCAACATGTCTTTAGGGCTGAACCAGGGGCAGTGTGCACAGCTGGACGGGTGGAGAGAGGCGGGAGAGGCAGCATGACCGAGTCGCAGCTGAGCCACCAGCCTCCTTGACACTGTGCGGTGCCCCCAGCCACTCACAGATACACAGCCAGGCACACAAGGGTCGTCCTCTGTTTGCTGGGTGTCCAAAAAGTGGACAAGAGAACGTCCCCTCTCAAGGGGATGGGCTGTCTATTGTTCAGAAGGTGAAAAGGCCTGATGGATCTTATTCTCCTTCCAGCATCTTCTGGGGTTTATTCCAGGGGAGGCGGTCAAAGTCACTGGGGTTCCGTGTGCCTGGCCCTGGATACATCCTCACCTGTAGACCCAGCTCTTCCGAATGGCCGGTCCTGACTTTCATCGAGCGTTGTGGGGCGGGGGCTGAGGATGGAGCTGAACTCTTGCCCTGCCTGGTAGAGGGAAGTGTACAATGGGACGCAGGTGGCTCTCCCAAAATAAGGGGTCCGGGGTAGATCAGAGAACAAAGCACTGGTAGGGGGCCTCCTACTCATTCTGCGGTCAGACACCCACTGCCCACCTGCGTGTTCCAGTCAGCAGCTCATGGTTGCACTCCTCAGTGGACATCTCACTTGCAGGGCAATTTCTAACATCTCTGAACGTTGTCTGTAGAACGTTGTCTGTAGAACCATGGCACGTCCCCGAAAGCCTGAATCCAAAAGCACCCTTCTCGGAACCCTGGTTGTCAATCCTTCTTTCTTTGCCCCATCTGAAACCCTCCCCCTGCCTCCTCCTGCCATCTCTGACCACTGTCCAACTCCCCTTCTGCGCCTCTGTTCTGTAGTGAATTTTTTCCAGCCTGAGCTGGAGTCGCGTCCTCTCCCTCTGCGCGCCCATCGAGAGGTGAGACTCTCACAGCTCTCAGTGCATCTGACCTCTCGTCTTCGTTTCTCAGAAGTGCCACCTTCCTTTGGAAATAGGATCCTGCTTTGTGATTCTATTTCCAGCACCTGGTGGTTGGTCGCACGGTGCCTGGCACCGGAGTGGGTTTCACGCTGGTGCTTTGCCTCTGACGAGAGTCAAGGAGGAAGCGAGGACTTGGCAAGCCAGCGTCCTTGAACCTGGCCGTGCCTTCTGTGGGCGTGTGGTGTGGACGTGAAGACTCGCGCTGGAGGGAGGTGAGAGGGCTGTCAGGGGACATCTGAGGAAGAGCAGGCTTCCTTTCCAGTGGGGGCCCAGGAGAATTTGCCTCCTTGCCCGATTTTGTAGGACACTTGCTCTGAGCGATGAATTATAGGAGGACAAGCTCACCTCTTGGGGAAACACACAGCAAAGGTGCTTCGTGCCCATTCACTGGGATCTCGGCCAGTGTGGATAAACAACTTCTCATTCATTCACCACTTTCTATAGGGCACCTACTATGTGCTGGGAACACAGACGCTTGTTGACCTGGCACCCGGGACCACATCTTTCTTACTCTGGCATCTCAGATGTCTCATTCCACAGCCCCGTGCCTACGTTTCCTCATCTGAGAAGCAGGGATCAGCGGCTACTTCAGAGAGTGTCCTGAAAATTCAAAACCCCATTGCTTGTCTGATGCCCAGCACATAATAAGCGTTCAACAAAGGGCAGCTATTACTTGCAGAGATTGGCTGGCGAAGCCTGCAGGCTGGAGGCGATTGTAATCAAATAACCCCATTCAAAATGTAAATGATGACATAATTGATCTGGAGAGGAGGTGCTTGGCGTTATGCACATGTAGAATAGGAGCCTGCCTGGAAATGCATGTTTAATTTACTGCCTCCAAGACCCTTGGTGGACGGGAGCTCTGATGAACAATGGATCCGTTTGGAAGGTATATAATAAAGCGGCTGTTGTGTAGCGCAGAGATGGTCCTTTTCCAACCTGGATCTCAATGCTCCTACGGTGATCGCTCCAATTAGATCTTGCTTGCGCCAAACCCATTCTTCTCTCCCAATGCACCGGCCACTCTGCAGGGAGGGGAAGCCATTGGTTCAATCTGCTTCAAGAGCCTCTCTCATCCTGAAATGACTGGAGGTCTTCGGATCTCAGGAGACATTTCCTTTCCCTTTGCAGTCATCTAGTTTCCAATCAATTCAGAGTGTCTCTTGTTTCAGCCAGAGAGGCAGGGCCCACGGCCGCCTCTTCCCACTCAGGCCTGTGTTCATGCTTAGAAATAACTTTGTTTCTCACCATTTGGGGACAGTGATGTCGCAAAGGGCTGCCAGTCTTTGAAAAAGGGACAACGGCTGCTGAAAAGGTGGGTTCCTTTCAGAACCTGTCCTTAAACTGAAGCAGATCAGGGTTAAGGAAATGGTGCCTGCTTTCTGTGTCCGGCTGGCAGTCAGAGCCAAGGACAGAGGATCCGGCTGAGCTGACCCAGACCTAGGACAAGCAGCCCTCAGCTCTTGGACTTACCCTGCCATCTGCATAGTGGCAGGCAGGGTCCTGTACATTTCCATAGTGAATCAAAGGAGCTGCTACCTGCGGAGTGACCGGGAAGTGGTCTGTGCCAGGTACAACTGACTCCGAGGGTGAGGATGAGCAGGACCCCTAGGGATGTTGAGATTTGATGGGTGATTCTTTCACGCTTTCAGTTTGGTAGCCCTTGGGAAATGCAAGCAGTAGCCAATTTTTAAAATTTCTTTTGTCATAGGAATTTATTGTTATGGGGCATATACCCATGTGTGTGCCTTTTCCTAACCATGGAATAACTAGATACAGTTAGATGAATATTTGTGCACATGCGCATACATGTATGTATAATGACCACATAGGTACATATATGTAAATGCACGCATATATGTGCCTGCATAATAACCCTTTCCTAACTACGAAATAACTATAAACAGTTACACGTATATATAGTTATATGCACATATATATGCCTATATATGCATACATATGTATGTATAATAACTATGCATGTACATATTTGCACACATATAAACATATGCATGTACAATAACCTTTTCCTAACTATAGAATAACTATACACAGTTATATGTATATACAGTTATGTGCATATATGCACATACATGCATATTTGTATGAGCCATAACCACACACATAAGCATGCACACATACATACATGCACACATGCATACATTAATGTACACGTGCATGGGTATGCATATATGTGTCTGCATAATAACCTTTTCCTAACTATGGAATAACTATATACAGTTACATGTATGTATACAGTTGTATGCATATATGTGCATATGTGCATGTATGTGTGTATACTAACTATATATGTATATACACATAATTATATGTAGTATATCTGTTGAGAGAACAATATAGATCATCTCCAGTTGCACACATTGTCATTAATGTACTATGATCGGTGCTGTAGAATCTATTGGATCGTATGTTCTTCATGCGTGTGTATTTTATATGTAATGAAACACACACCATCAGGTATCAAATGTACCCCCAGGGCCACTGTTGGAACCTTTATTTTCATCTCAAATAATCACTCACTTACAGGAAAGGCAGCGGCCACCCCCAGGTGCTCGGAGGGTTGGTTTGATTGTTATGTGTTTTGACAAGTCCGCGGCAGCCACAGAGAGTCACAGCGGAGCTGCTGGGAGAGCCCAGAGAGATGTCCCCACCGCTGACAAGATGTGCCCACCGGAGGCGGAAGCCCCTTCTGTCACGCAGCAGGGCCTCCCGGACACACATTTCAGGGGCCCCTCCCCCTCTGAGGACCTGAATGAGAGCAGGTGCAGGCCAGGTGGGCACCGCCGGGGGCCGGGAGTTCCTGTGAGGTCCCCGATGCTCTAGAGCCAACACAGGGCTGGTGGAAATAAACACGGGGCATTTTAGGCACAGCCAGCGAGGACAGTGGCAGCCCCAGGCAGGCACGAAGCCGGGCGTCCTCTCCAAGTTAGCGTGTTGGTAGAGGCAAGAAGGGAAACAGAGGCAGAGACACCGGGTAGAAATTGATGCCACATGGTGGGCACAAGGGAGCCCACATGTCCCGCCTGCGACCCCAGCCAGTGCGTCTGTCCAGTGTCAGCGGCAAGCTGAGAGCTGGGGAGCACATGTACCGCTCGGTGGTGGAGGCAACGCTGGGGTGGCGAGACCACATGGCGTTCCCCGGGCAGAAGGATGGAGAAGGACCAACCGCCCATCTTCAGGAGCAGGTGTCTGGAAGAAGAGACCATGATGCTGGAGTTCAAGGTCACGGCAACCTTTGACCAGGAGAGAGCCTGATACTAAGGTGGTCACGCTCTGGGTTCTCTGTCCCTGCACATGACAGTACAGCCACTCGGGCTTAGGGAACAGCAATAGTGAGGCATAGTTAACAGGAACAGAGGGTCACAGAGGCCTGGGGGGGCAGAGTGTTGGGGTGTCCCTGAGGATGTCTGTGGGGGCTCCTGGTGGGGTCGGGCCCTGGAGCCCAGTGCCCAGCTGATGGCACCCATGAGCATGACTGACAAGCAAATGGCTCTGCAACAGGTGGACTCGGTACAAGCGTCAGATCTCCATGAGGCTGTTAGTTTATAAAAGGCAAGGAAAGAGCATTGGTTTATTAGTGGAATGAGTCCGAAGGATCATAAGGGTCAAGCAGGCTTGCTGAGAGTCTCGGGACTGCTTCAGAATGGCCCATGAGTCCCTGAAGGAACCATTCCCTCGCCCGTGCTCCCCTTCTTCCCACGCCTCTGCCCTCCCCTGCTCTGAACTGAACCCAACTTTCCCCAAGGCCATCAGTCAAAGAGATCATTCCCTTGTAGGGTGGAGGAGCCAGAGGCCCCAGGGAGACTGTCGTGTCATCCTAGGGGAGTCTTCTGGGGGACCTACTTAGGGCGTGGGGACACACAGCTCACACTCCATGTGTTAGTGGTGTTCCAGAGTAACGCCTGTAGTGCTATCGACGAAAAACTTACCTTGGGCTTGTGCAAAGCTTGAAGGAAGGGCCAGGTACCCTGGGGTGCTCACCCCTAGGAGAGCAGGAAGGATGGACTGGACGTTTGGCTTTGCCTACGGTCACTCGGTTGCATCTGAACTTGAAGACCCCCCACGTCTGTCTGACTCTCTGGAGCGCATGAGAGTGACCATGACCTCCCCGATAACCACCCCTGATAGCCCTCAAGATGCGATGTGACTCACCATTGGTTATCATCACCTTGTCATTTCTATCATCAACACACTTTCATGATCTGGAGTCCCAGGGACCAGAGAATGTTCCCATCACTGCATGTCACCCGAGACCCAAATATATAGAGGGGGCTTCTGTGGGGCTAGTTTCCTGTCAGCCGCATCCAATCTACTGGCCTGACCTTAGCAATAAGAGCCATCAATACTAGCCGTGGGACATGTTAATGACATGAGATATGGCCTTTGACCCAATGCTGGACCGGACAGTCCAGGACAGTCCATGATCTTTCACGGGCTGAAGAGTTCTCTCATCTCGTGTGTGTGTGAGAGTGTGTATGTGGGGTTGCGTTGCCATTTGTATGCTGCTCTGACATTCAGACAGATTGGCCTATTCTAGACACTTTCTCACTTTTAAATGCAAGTGCCTATCATGGCGCCTGGTCCTCAGTCGACTCCCGTTAAATATTGATGACATAAGGGCTCGGAGTCACAGCTCCTCGGAATCCGGGAGGAGGCACTTCGGGATACCAGGCAGTTCTGGGTAAGCTCATCTCTGACACCAGATGCATTTTCATCCTGCTGGTCGTGTTCTAACTTGGAGGCACTTGAGCTTCTGGAAAAGAGCGAACTTCCCCCGGCCTTCAGAGTTATAATTTCAATCTTTTCTCCCTCCAGAACTCAGGGCGTTTACTTTGTGATGATTCATAAAAGGCCAATAATAAACCCTGTCTTTATTTAAACCTGGCGGTGGAGTCTCGCCTTGGCAGGCACCAGGCTCCTTATCAGCGCCTCTCTGTCTACTTATCAGGATTCCTGTGTGTGTACAAAAAGCCATCTTCGCCAGTCAGGGGGAGATTTTATTAACTAAAGGTTCATTTGTTCTCCCAGTGACACTATCTCTTTGGATTTACCAGCTGTTGTTCAAACTGCAGCGTCTCGCCTTTTATTCCAATGATGTCAAATGTGAGCGTGGAGAATAAATATTGGGCACCATCCTCGCTCATCTTAAATCAATGGGAAGAATGAAGACATGCCACCTCCGAGGTCCCACTCGCCCCCCGGGAAGCTCAGGGCACTCAGCCCACACCGCGATGCTATCTCTGCTGTTCCCACCTGTCCCGCTGTGAGGTGTTGTCCCGGCCCAGATTCCATTTTAGATGCATCTATCGAAAGAGATAAGATGTGCGTTCAGACGATGACTTGGTGCCACAGCAGAGCTGTTTGTTACCAGTGCACAATGTGGACGATTCGCGCAATGGAGGTGGCCTTCCCTGGAAAATTGCATTGCAAAGAAAAAGTGGCAGGAAATGAATGAACAGGAAGTTCTTCATGACATGGGTCCCTAGGGGCCGGGGTGAACTCTGTCTGGTCCGTTGACCCTTCTTGGCCACCCTGTCAAGATGGTGGGTGGCTGTCTTCTATGGAGGGGGGGGCAGTTCACTTAACAGGATGATCCCAGAACTGGGTTTTGTCATTCATTGTTGAACCGCGTGTTAAATATTTATAATATAAAAGAAGTGGGAGAGAGTCATCTGTCACAACAGACGTCTCGGAGTCCCCGTGCCCTTCTTTCGTGGGTGATGCATGACACCCGTGAATTAAGATTAAAAATAGGACACGAGGCTGAGACTTTGCTTTCGCCGTAGGGGAGACGCTTAGGAAGGCTTTGATAATAATCGCTAATAATTATATTCAAATCCGATCCCATCAAGACACTGAGACAGGAACCCGGCCGGGACTCGGCGATTTTCCAGTAACAGGCACGATTTCTCTAATTGATGACATTGTCAGCAGCGTTGCGATTGAAGTCCCTTGTCACCATCGCCGGTAACATCTGGGGTTAGTCTAAGTTGGAGACTTGTTCAGAAACACTGGAAAGAATGGGGTGCCCCTGGGCTGGAGCTGGGGTCCTGTGGGAGGGGGTGGAGGGTCGTCCATGAAACCCCGTCCTGCGGCTGATGGGGTGGAGAGGGGAGAACACGTTCTCTCACTAGATGCCTCGTTGCAAAGAGCTGCCCTGGGTTGCGTCAGCATTTTCCTTGCTCAGTATGAATTGACTGGGTGTGAAAATCTCAGGCACTTCCGCTTCAAGGCTGTGTTTTGTTGGGACGGCAGGGAAATGCGGGAGATTCTAAGCCCAGCTGTGAGGTCGTTTCCTATCATGTCTCCCCGCTTTGGGGTGTAAGCACCTCACTAATGCTGCCCCAGCCGGCACAGGTCGTGGCTGCCCCACTCGTCTTAATTAAATTCCTTCCTACAGCAGTTTCGTCGTTGCTCGTGGGATGCATTGCTGTCACCGGGAAAGCATTTTCTAGAAAAATTGAGATGTATTTTCATAAATAGAGCCTTTTCTCTCTCTTCTTAGACTGGAAATAGAGCCACATAAATTAATATTAAGTCATTATGTACTGCAAAGGAGCACCTTACAAGCCTTTCAGCTCAGATCTGCTTGGAGGCCTGGGGCGGGCGAGATAGGGGTGTAGGGTGTGCGGGTGTGTGGGGGCAGCCATGGGTGAAATGACTTTCTGTGACACGTCCCCACCCCCCATTGTTGGGGTGCAGCCAGAGGAAGCACTTTGCAGATTGAGGATGAGGAAAGGGCCTCGGAGCTGCTGTTACCCATCCCCCCGACATAGCGGGGATCATCTGGGGTGGCTGCTCTGGGGGTTGTGGGATGCAGAGGGGATCTGCCCTGAATGATGCCTGTTCTAGAGAACATTGTCTCCTGTGCAGGGAATTGGTGGGGGGAGGAAGGGCAGCTTGGATTCTATCACCCGAGTCACCCGGCTTGTTGGAAGGCCTGGGGATGTCACACGCCTCATTGGGAACTCTGTTATGCCTTGGAAGCGGCCAGTGGCCACGGGCTCTCGGCCCTTGTCCTGGGGACTGCAGTTGTCCCATCCAGAGTTCATAAGTTGTCCGTCATTGTCGCCAATGGCTAATTAAGCACAATGGAACAGCAACCACAGGTGGAGGCGTTCTTTGCACCCTCACCCCTCCATGTAGGTGGAGAGCAGGTTGCAAGTAAGATAAGACCCACGAACGCTGCATCTGAGCCACGATGCAAGTTGACTTCTCCCTGCAGACGCATCAAGCTCTTCCTCCATAGGAGCTGGGCGCCTCCTGTTCCCTTCACCACACTGATGCTTGGGGCTGGGTGGCCTTTTACTTTCATTCCATTTTCAGCTCACAAGAGCCATCTCCCCTGGGAGCATTTCTCTTGAAAGGTCCAGGCAATTTCAAATCCCAGGGGTAAAGGGGAAACCACTCATACGTGACCTCAGAGTGATTGTGTTTTGCCTCAGTCATGCACCCTGTCTATATCTCCATCACGAGCACCTACTATGTGCCAGACATCTGCACATTTGGGAGAACACACAGATGAGCCCTCACTTGTCCATGAGTGCCTACTATGTGCCAGACACCTGCACATTTGGGAGCCATTGGAGAGAACACACAGATGAGCCCTCACGGGCCCATGTGTGCCTACTATGTGTCAGACACCTGCACATTTGGGAGCCAGCAGGGAAACATAGATGAACCCTCTCTAGAAAGAGCACATAATAAATAAGCCAGTCATGTTGGCAGGTGAGCAGTGCTATAAGTAAAAGTGTGCAGGAACAGCAGGAGGGGCAGAGCAGGGGATGAGGAACAAACAGAAATTTGGGGTGGGAAGGAGGGGAATCAGGCTGGAACCCCTTATGGAGGTGGTGTTTCAGCCAAGATCAGGAGGAGGGAAAGAGTGAGCCAGGAGGCTCTTTGGGGAAAGAACATTCCAAGAATGACCTTGAAAACAAAAGACCCTGAGGTCCCCCTTGTTTGGGGACCAGCAATGGACTGAGAAGCTGAGGCAGGAAGAGTAGGGAGTGAGCAGAGGAGCCATGGAGGCGGAAAGGGATGAACATCAGGCAGAGTTGGGGACTTGGGCTTTTGCTGGTGGAATAAGGGCTTGGTCTTTAATGCATTCAATGGAGGTGGCAGTCAAGGACTGTGGGCTCCTGAGGAGCTGGGGGAGGAGCTGGTCTTCCCAGGTCCCCGGGACTCACCCCAGCACTGGGCATGTCATCACTCAGTGGCTGTTTGACCTGAGAGAGCCATGGGAATCCAGGGCACACATGGATGATGCTGGTTGGCGCCCGGGCCCGGGCAGGTGGTGTACATGGCAAGGTGCAGATTTCAGGCTCAGGATCCGCCGTTCTCTCACATTTAAAGATGGCTTCAGTGCCCCCCACCCAAAGGCTGGAGCTTAATTATCCCCTTAATTGGTGCTCCGTGCCAGTGCTCCTTATTAGTCTGGCTTTAATTTGCTCTGCATGAACTTTGATATTTCCAGCATAAAGATATTTTGGGGCTAGTGTGGAACACGACTCCCCCTGGAATGAGCCTGCTGCAGAGAACCCTGACAGGCTCTGGGGCAGAGATTCACAGGGTGGGGGCTGACCACAACTGGCCAGAGTGTTACTCTCCACTGTGCCAAGATCCATGTTTTCAGAATTAGTATGCATGCGTTCCCAAATCCATATTTTCCTCGTCGCCTGTGACCACAAGCAGACCTGTTACAGTCTAGTAGGTAAATAACATGTTTTGCAAAATTAGAATGTGTACCAAATATATGTTTACCCAATAGGCTGTAACAGTTCTTAAGAACCTTCCCTGCGCGCGTCTAGCAGGCTGACTTATGGATGTGGTTTTAATAATGTTTTCCAGTGTGAACACAGTGTAAAAGGAGATGTGAATTTAGAAGGGCGAAGGGAGATCATGTAGCACACACCGGTTTTAGGAGGAAAATTTAATACAGCTGCAGAGTCTGTTCTTGCTGTTCTTTGCTTTACTCTCTCTCTAGATCTTCACCTTCCTTCCCTCCCTCCCTCCCTCCCTCGTTCACTTCCCATCTCCTTCCTTCCCTCCCTCCTTCCTCTCCTTCACACTCCCTGCACTCCTGCCTCCCTCCTCCCATTCCCCATCTTTCCCCTCCCCCTTCCTTCCTCCTTCCCCTTCTCCCTCCCTCCCTTGCCCTTTCTCTCCCCCCCACTCTCTTCATCCCCTTGTTCTTTTATTTTTCCTTTTGCAAGTTCCTGGAAGACTAGATTCAAGTTTCAAATGATTTAATTTTTAATACTGGGTAACAGGATCCAACTGGCAAGGGGATGGCTGTGTAGACTTCTGTGCACAGAGTGGTCTTTTGCCACCAACTCTCATGCTCTGGGAGGCATCCAGAAGGAAGGCTGTGGTGGCTGTCTACAAGGGCTCTGGCTAATGAGCTGACATCTCGCCCATGTAGTTAAGTCAAGCAAAACCAAATCATATTCACATCAGCTGTCAAGGGCTGTTAGCCAGGGGTGATCTCTGTAGAGACAGCCGTGAGACCTTGAGCTTTCACTGGGTCATTATTCACGGCCATCATGGCCTGCTGCTGGCTATGGAAATAGGGAGCTGGCCTCATAACATGAGGCAGATCATGGGAGTGCAAACTGTACTTGGACCCTTGTGGTGCTAGAACCCCGTGAAACCATGCTTGCTGGCTGAACTTGGGCAAGTGAGTTCATTGCTTTGCAACGTCTCATCTGTTAAGTGGGTCTGACTTATTACGGTTTTCTAACAGAGGGCTGTGTCCTCCATCGCCCACCATCCACAGACACCTCATGAGGGGTGGGCGAATGTCACCGACTCTGGTCTGAGATTGATAATAATGAGCTCTCAGCTCTACCTTTGTGGGGGATGCAGCAAGAATAACACGGTTAGCATAGTCCAGATCTCCGAGTATTCGTTCTGGAAGTCAATGAAAAGGCCGGGCATGTAATTGGCTGTTTCACTAATAGGTTATAAGTGATTGTGCAAGTTTCTAAACAGTCTGGTGCTCTAATAAATACTTTGCATTGACAAGTGAGAAAGCAGCCGTGAATCTGGAACTCCCTCCTTGCAACCAAGTGAAACAGCCGCTTATGAGATGCCCTTTAAAGCTCCTTGGCGGTGTGTATTCTGCACAGGTTGCTTTTTTCCTCTTTCTAATTGAGAAAGTAGCTGCAGGTTGAGTCTGCACCAACCACTGTGGCTTCACTCTCCCAGCGGTGTGCTTGTTCTGTTGGGTGGAGTACCACGGCAGCTGCCCCAGAGCCCCCACTTGGGCACATTCCTCTCTGCAATGCACCTGTCATGGGGTCCACTGCCGTTCTGATCATGGCTTTGAAATCAGGTCAAAAAGGTGCAGAAGCCTCCAACCAACAGCCACAGGAAGCAAGCAGCACTTCTACTGCCCAGCTTCTTGCCAGGTTCGCATCACTCATGCATAGCAGTTGCCAGTCAGCAATTTAAACAACAATGTTCTATTTACAAGGAAAATTATTCAGAAAAACAGAAAGTCCTTCATGCCAAAAGTGGCCAGTTATTTCACCCCAAGTTCCGTTCTGTCCAAAGGTCCCATGCACATGCCCAAGACACCCTGCAAAGTCCAGTCTTTCTCCAGCGTCTCGTCTTTGCTTCTTCTCTCTCCAGTGTTCTGAGCTATGGCTTCTCTAAGGTTCTCCAAACTTTCCCAACAGATGCTGATTAAGACTCAGCTGTCCAAATATGCTGCCTTGCTGTGGCTCCACACACTTCCCTTACCAGGCCCGCCTTTGGACACATCTGGCCAAATCCACCTAGACCTGCCTTCAGCAGCCCCTGGTCACGCCCCAGTCTGTCACTTTGGAATCTGACTCTACACTGGCTATAACTCTGCCGGTCGCTCTCCCACCATGGCTCCTTGCCACCTCCAGCTCACTATTCAAGGGGTCTTCCCCCCACCAGGCATGTGGGCCTGTTCTATCAGTCTGCCATTCTCATCTCTCCTTTCCCTCTCTCTTTGCTTGTCCTTTTTATCCATCCTCTTCCTGCTTCTCGCTTCTTCTTGTGGGGTCTTTCAGACTCATCCTACCAGCGTACTCTGGTGCCCATACAACTGCATCTCTACCCTGCATCATCTTTGATGTTCTCTGCATGATGAGTTCAGAGCCCCACGAGAGCCTAGACTAGGCCCATGGGCTCAGAACACTCTCTCCCAGACCCTGATGCAGAACCAGCCATTGAGAGGTGGCTGCGCTCTCCTTTTTGGTGACTGGTTCTCTGAATGGATTTTGCACTGCCTTCGCCATTGCACTCCTCAGACACCCATCTGAGCATCCTGAGCAACATGCATGAGATGAAGCTGCATTGTCTGTTGACATTATTAATTAAGAATGCTTTTTTGAGAGCTTACTGTGAGCCAGACACTATTCTAAGAACTTCACATCATTATTTCTCATATGTGTTCATAGCCATCCATTAAGTCAATCCTATTATTAGTGCCTTTGTCCGAGAAGAAACTGGGGATTAAGTTTGAGATCAGACAGCTAATAAGTCACGGGGTCAGGATAGACAGGCTGACCCTGGAGTTGAGGGCATCCTCTATCTTACTTTCTGAGGGAAATGATATTGTTAAGGGTGGGGAAATAAACAAAGAGCTATTCTGGGAAAACAAGTCATTAGCAGGAATTAGATACATGTAAGGACTATGGACTATTTCTATGGACTATTTCTGAAAATTGGTCTAACAAATTCCCACACTACATGAAATTCAACTCAGTATTTAGTATTTTCTGCTGATAAAACTTACCATAGGCATTTAGATCAAATTCCAGGTCTGCGGGACATGGTCTCTTGGGAATAAATACAGTCTAGAAGGAACTGCTGCCCTAATAAAGGACCTGATTTTGGCATGCACAAATATAATTAATGTATGATTACCAATATCCTGATTGTGGCATCCTACTATAGTTTTGTATGATATTCCCAATTGAATGACGAGTATATGAATTCCGCATTATATTTTACAACTGGATGCAAATCTATAATTATCTCAAAATAGAAAAGTTTAATAAAAACATATGATAAAAGAATAATAAAGAATCTAATTTTGGGCTTCCATGTGACTGAACCCTATATTTATATTTATATGAATAAGGGGCTGTGCTGAAGGAAGTAGTGGTTTTTCACATGGATTAGATACTCTATAATTACTTCTTCCACCAAAAATATATACCCACAGTAGGCAGAAGCCAAGGGAAGTCACACCTCCCCAAATCAACCTTCAAAGCATCTCTCCCTGTTCTCCCGTCTCCTTCTTCTTCCAGCTTCCATTCAAGCCACCATCATCTTGTCTGCAATATCCTGGGAACTGCATGCTTGTCTTTTTAGAGCTGTCTCCTCCAAGACCTTCTGACAATGTAGCTCAGATGCTTTTCAATAAACAGACCTAACAAGGCCACCCTGAACCGAATGGTTCTGTATTATCCTTTGGATAAAATGCAACATCTTTAGCATGATTCCAAAGCCTTTCAGGAACCATCTCCTGGTTTCTCCAGACTAATACTACCTTCCCCCACCTGTCCAACCCCCCCCCCCCCAACCCATGACAGCCATCCTTGGCCCCTGGCAAGCTTTACTTACTTTCAAGGATTGTCCTTTCTCACATTGAGATGTTTGCTTCCCCCTTCTGAAGCATTCTTTTCCTCTTCTCTACCTTGTCTATTTTCTCTTTACTTCCTCCCAGGAGGCCATCCCCAGCTACCTCCCCTCATCTCCTGTGACAATATCCCTTCTGTGTATTCCAGCATCTGTCACTGTTCTTACTTGCTGTTCCAGCTCTGATTTTTCTCTCTCCCTCCAAAGACTGTGAGCACGCTGAGAGTAAGCAGTGTAGGTTGCTGTGCCGCACTGCCCTGTCTCGTCAGTGGATCAGTGGGTGCCCATGAAACTCTGGAGACTCTTGTTCAAGCATCATCTACCCAGTAAACCCATTCTGTTATTTCTAAGGAAAAAAGGTGGAGCCTGGACCCATCACACTGCTGAGGAAAGTGCCAAGAAAACCCATGCTTTGAGAGTCAACAGGCATTACAGCAAGAAAAATGAGTAAGGGTGACAGCGAGAAAGTGTTCCTTATAGAAAAGGCAGCATCCAAGAGCCAGAGCCCTCCATAGAGCAGAGCTTTCTCCTTCACTCTTGCATAAGCCCTGCCTTATGAAATGGGGCTAGCAGGAACCTGGTGAGTGGATGAGTCAGGAGCAGACAAAGTTAAGCTGCAGTAACAAACATCCCGCTCACCCCAAAGGTGCAAACCCTCAGTTCCTGCACTTTCTCTGTCCAGGGTGAGCTGGCTGGGAGTGCAGATCTCTGTCTCACTCAGCACCTCAAGCTGCACTTGCCTCTTCTCGAGTGACCAGGCACACAGCACCCTGTCATTGGTTCATCACACAGTGGTTCTTGGAGTTTCTCCTGCAAGGCGGCCTGTACCATCTTGATTCATGTTGCAGCTCAGCCGCTTTAGGAAACACAGTGTTGCCTTTTCCCTGGAGCATTTCTGGTGAATAAGAGCTGAGAACTGCTCACACAGCTCCCCAGGGAGCCCTGGCCTTCTCAGCCTCAGCTGTGGGACATGTCTAGTTAGCTGCGAGGACACGCATCTACTTTTCTCCATTGTCCTCCTCCTCCGTTACCCCTAGATTGAAATGTTGGCTGTTTCCATCAAAAGAGCATTTCTCAATGAAAGTGCAATATCTTTTCAGTTTCAAACCAGGGGCTGCTTGTTTATTTGAGCATCAGATGAACCTTCCTATTTTCATTCCTAGTCATATAGTATTTTTATTCTGTGCCTTGTCTGGTCTTTAGAAGGTGTTACTAAATGACAGAAAACACAGGTGGGTCTCTGCTCACCCTCCCCACGACCCCTCTTCCTGCAGTCTCTCCCACTTGCCATCTTTACTATTTTTGCTCTCTCATCCCTAGGAGAAGCAGGGCCTGTATCTGACAAGTGTGCTTACCCTTTGCTTACTGTTTTAATAAAAATCTCTATCGCCGTTTTTATCTGCAGCAGCAGTGGAGGTACTACTTGATATCCTGATGCCAGATTTCATGCACTTTGAAATGTTTTCCCCATATCTTTGTTGGCAAGTCTTTGAACAGAGACTACAAAAAATTGACATGTGGGAGATGAATTTGCAGACTCTCAGTTAAGTAATGACTACCTGCCCCAGTTTAAATTGTGTCTAGGCTGGAAACATTGTATTACACAGTCAAATCATGGAAATGAATGGTCAGACTGTTCCATAACTGAGTTAGTTTCCCTGGAGATTGATATTCAACTAGATCAGCATGGTCCAAATCTCCCTGCACTGCCTTGTGCTTGAGGGCAACCTGGCTCCTGGCTAGGGGGTTTTAGAACCAGACCAAAGTGTGGGCCCTTGTTGAGTGGGAAGTACTAGGTTGAGGTGCCTCAGTTCACCAGCTCCTTTCACATGTGGAACCCGACTCCCTTTCTCCTTAGCTTGGAGGTCATAGAAATGTGTCCCCAATAGACAGCCAGGGGATGTGAGGCTGGGAGTTAGATGGTTGCTGAAACAGCACAGTGGCTGAGCAACTGGGGATGTCATGATCCTCTTTGCCAAGGCTTCTTCTTGACCGTCCTTTTCATCATCAATCCTCTTCCCAAACACCCCCTTCAGAGCTGCCTTCCCACTACCCAGCCAGAAGAACATAGCCATTCCCTATTTCACTATTCCATGGAGTTTTCTTTTTTTAAAAAAAAATATATATTTAAATATATTGCATATATACATATATACATATACATATACATACATATATATGTATATAGCATCATTATCTACCCTGAGGTTCTCCCACCACCTATCACCTGTGAACCATCTTAATCTCTTGCGCCCTTCCCCTCCCCCGATTTCCCCTCGTTCCCCTCTCTTGCTCTATGCTTCAGTTCTGTTGACAGTTTTAAATTATTCTTATTCATTTGTTTGTGTGTTTTCCCTCTCTCCCTCATATAAGTGAGACCACCCCATAATATTTCTCTTTTTCTTTCTGGCATATTTCCACTAACATGATTCCTTCTAGCTCCATCCCATGTTGCTGTGAATGACAGAAGTTTGTCTTTTTGATTGATGAATAATATTCCATTGTATACATAGACCACAGCTTTCTGGCCCATTCATCTGTTTTGGGGCATTTGGGTTACTTCCATATCCTGGCTATTGTCAGTAGCACTGCAATAAACATCCAGGTACAGGTGTCCTTTTGAATGAGTGTTTTGGTGTCCTTTGGGTAGATTCCTAGAAATGGGATTGATGGATCAAATGGTAGCTCTCCATGGGACTTTCATAACCTGTATTGCTACTTCGTTTCCTCTCTTAATCTTATTTATTTTTAGTGTCTGTCCACTAGCATAGGAAGAAGGAGACATAATTTCTTTAACTCACTGCTGCATCCAGGGTGAGCACAGCGCCTGTGGCATCTGGTGGGTGTACTTAATGGATGGGCACATGCCTTGTACTTGACCACCACCCCCCCCCTCCTTGGAGACGGCGTGCAGAGATCCCTTACGAGGTTGCCCTGCACTGAACTAAGCATAAGGCTTATGGACAAACCCCACTGGTGATGGTCTGACAGCTCAGCTTGGCAGACAGAGCCATGTACGAGGCATCTGAGGCTGCATGACGAATGGCCTCCAGAGGAGTGTCTTGCAATAAGCCGCAGTCTCAACTCCCAGTGTCTGAAGGTCAAGGAACGGCAATAGTTGTTCAAGGTGGTTCTGGCTCAGGGACCCCAGGAGGAGGCAGAGCATCAGCTGGAGCTACAGTTAAATGAGATCTGTGGGAGGCCCTGCTTCCCGGCTCTCTCCCGTGGGCGCTGGCAGACCTCAGTTCCTTGCATGTGGGCTCCCCCTAGGGCGGCATCAGAGTGTCCCAGTGAGCTGGCAGCTGGTCTTCCTCAAAGAGTGGAGCAGGAAGGAGGCGTGTGGGAGGGAGGGAGAGATGCTGAGATGGAAACCTCCAGGCTTTATCACCTAGCCTCGGGGTGACCAGTCATTGTGTCTGCCCTGTCCAGCAGACAGCAGCCTTGGCACCAGAGAGGGGCCTCCAGGAACTGGTCATCAGGGGCCACCTTGGAGGCTGCCTCCCTGGTCATGGTCTGAGAAGAGTGTGTGGGCGGAAGCTGCATCTCAGAACACAAGCGGTGACTTCTCAGCATCTTTTCCCATCCCAGGTGCAGTATGGGTAGAAAGTCTGACTGCCAGTGTGTTCAGAATTCAGTGTAGTTGTTAGAGATGCAGATCCAGGAGAAGCAGAACTATTTCTGCATCTTCAGGTCCTACAGAATGAGGGTACCAGCAGCCTGCCTCATAGCTCTGACTGTGTGTGAGGGTGTGTGGAAGCACCCAGAAAGCCGTTCAGAAGGGCATCCTTCACTGTTTGGTTTCCGGTGAAGAATCACAGTTATCCTAGCCTGACCTCGGAGGCCAAGTGGCCAGATGCGGGATAACTGCAGCATTCTGGGGTCCAAGTGTCACCCCAGAAACAAGTCCACCTTGTACCTCAAGGACTCTCCACCACACGTGTGCACAGCCCGTGATTCCTACGGGCGCCAACCTTGCAGCCACCTTCCCGGTGCCATGTCAACATGGCCACCCTCCAGGATGCAGGGTTCCCCTTCAGTCTCTAGCGAGAACCAGGCCCCTGACTGAGTCACAGGCCAGGGCCTGCCTCCCCGGCTGTTTCCATACGTTCGTCTTGAGCAGATTGTCCGTGTCTTCGCCATTTCTATCTTTTCAAATCCAATCTCTTTCCATCCGTTTTAACCCCCTAATGTGTTTGCTCTAAGTACTGTACACTTGGCTTGTCCTCAATAATCACATTCATGTTGGCTCGGCCCGCTGGTAATTTGTTTGAGAAGAAGTCGTCTACGAGCTCCCGGACGACCTTCAGCGGCAACAGCGGCTTGTTGTCATGCATTTGAAGTCCTCTTCCCTGACTGACAGGGCTGTTTAAATAATGGGCCGGGGGGCCGTGTGTTCAAATGAGATCTGACTGCGCTAATTCCCGCCTCCGTTAGGAGCTTCAAGTATTCTGCAAGGACACGATTTCACGGACCCTGCATTTATTGCTTCAGTTTGTCCAAGTGATCCCCAGTGAGGCTCCCCCCCCCTTTCCCCGGCTGTACAGCACTCTTGCCTTCTGCAATGAGTGTTGTTATGCCTTCCCACTTGGGGGTGCTGGCAGATGCACGGGGCTGCTCCCCAGGCCTCCCCTGGAGCTCGTGATGCCGAGAAAACACACCACCAGTGAGGCGCTGGTGTTAAGGGTTCACGGTGTCTGCAACACCACGGACACATGTGTGTCACATGTCCGTGTCAACGTCGACGGTGCCTCTTCCTGCTGATCGTGTCTATCTCTAGCTTTTTAAAACGGCCCATTCAGACAAAGCACCTTTTTATTTAGACTTGGCTAAAAATTCTCCGTCATCTGTAGATGATTATGCAATATCTGCCAACTTCCTACCCGGGAAAAGTCACAGCAGATGGCAGGATTTATGTGCCATGTGGCATTTGTTTAAGTGTGGCAGTCGCTAATATTTTTTTCCCCTCGATTATTATAACTATTTTACTTGTAAAGACTCAATTACTTTGAATGACCAAATCCTTGGCGATGGCCTTGGTTCAGGGTGGGATAGGGAGAAAGAAGGGAGGCTTTGAAGAGTGAGCTGTCAGCCTCCCTGGGTCTTTGGGGAGATGGTTATGATAGCACATTCATCAGGGACACTGACACCCCTTTTCAAAAGAATGGTATTGTGCTTGGAGGCAGACCTCCCCCACCCTCAGCTCAGGCCTTTATGTTACAAAAGACAGAAATTCACGTTGTGGGACCCCCGGGAAGAACTTGGAGGGAGGTCATCTCAGGTCTCCGCAGATCATTTGTTTTGATAACTGCGAACAAAAGTGAGCTGTTCCCAGGAGGCCTCTTTGGAAATTGTGGACGCTCTTTCCCTTAATAACAGGAACTGAGGTTCTGCCCCCAGCAGAAGTGAAGGATGGGAGGGAGGGATGGGGGAGGACGAGGTGTTGGAGCTGCGGGATGGTGCAGGGCGGCCTTGTACCAGATGGGGCTGTTGAATCCTGGGCGGCCAGTTCCTATCAGGAATCAATGTAGGCCCCTGACCTACGGCAGGGCTCCAGCGTAGTCCACTGTGAAGACATCTTCTCCCTGCCTTTCCCCTTGTTCCTTTGCTGACAGTGAAGTCAGGGTTGGATATGTTGGGGTGGTGGAGGTGGGGGGCTTGCATAGAGAAAATCAAGGGGCCTGATGCTCGCTGATTCTCTGAGGTTCCAGTTATCTTGGGGTTCTATGGATTCCCCAGGAGGTGCACCTCATTAAGTTGATTGAATGGGGAAGAGATTTGTGGGGAAATATGTATTATGCAGAGGAAGGGGGGGGGGACACATGGCCGGAGGGCTGGGCTCACGGCAGGCACTCGATAAATATTCTTTGAATGAATATTTGATAAAAAAAAAGCGATGTGAATGCGTGACTCACGGCCGTGGGTGGTGTGGCAGAGGCTGCTCTCCCGTGTTTCAGTTTCCATAACTCTGTGATGTTTGATTAATTCATTTCGTCATGAGGATGATCGGCAGTCTATACACACATGACCCGGGGCTGTTTCTGCCCCCGCTGACACCTTGGTGAAAGCCTCCTCCAGGCAGCGTTTAAAGCAGGTGCGGTTCCATGCCAAGACAAGGGAAGCAGGTTAAGCGTATTTTATTCCAAGTGTGCACTTAGTCAGTGTCTAGCTCTTTATTTGTTGCGACATTCAGCTCCTCACGTTCTCCCCAAATGCTGCCTCACTTTACACCAGTGAGTTTATTAACTGTGTTTATTTAAACTTTCCATAGCAATCTTTGCTTTCCCAGTGCATATTTTTATGCAAGTCACCTGTTTTTCTTTTTTCAGTGATTTGCTAAACTCCTGTGCTAAATGGCACAGGCCCCCAATGGCTCAGTGACCAGCTATGAAGTTGGTCTGTTTCCTTGAAGGGGTGTTTGATGCTTTAAATCAATTATAAAATTTTATTTACTAATCAAAACTGTCCATGCGAAAATAATAGGAATCTCTAGCTTCTTTTGGGCTCTTCCCAAACATTGCCCACAGAGGTACTTACATACCACCTCCTCACACACATACACAGCTACATACATACGTGCATAAGTACACGTCTGTGTATGCACCTTATGTACATATGTGCAGAAGTACACACCTGTGGACACATCTATCCATATAGACAGATTTTCCCCGCTATCCGAAAGTTGCATGTTCCTAATATGAATTGGTCGATTGGTACGGAGGTCTAGGGATAATGGCATTATTGTTCATTTATATGGAAAACCTTTTGAGTGTTCCCAGACCTGAAAAAAGAACCTTACCAATTATACCAAACAGGAACATCCTACTTTCAAATAGTGGCGGAAACCTACATGTATAATAGACGTGCACATCTACATATGCTCTATGATGAATTCCATTTAGCAAGCTGCATGTCACGGAGAGAGATGTAAATATTATATACACTTGCCGAATGCATTGCATTATTCAGCACGAACTGCAGCCAGGAGCTACTGCTGGCTCTTCCACAAACAGACGGCGACATTTTCAGAACTCCCTGCTTTTGCTTGTGTGGGTGTTGAGTCAATAAACATTTATTAAGTGCCTACTGTGTCCTTGCCCTCCTGCTGAGCTGGGAACTTAGTGGGGAGCGGTATAAACAGGCACCTGGCTTTCCAGCCCAGCAGGTCACTCTGATAGGACAGGTCAGCGCTCACCCTTCTGTAGAGAAAGCAAGGTTTGCATCTCTCATCCATCTTCCGAGAGCTATGGCTGTCACCTTGCTGTGTGCTTGGGGACTGTGCCCTGAGCATATGAGATATTAAGGCAACAAAGGCCTTGGAGAACAGGGAACTAGCCAGCATGGCACAGGCATCCCCTCTGAATGGGACTAGAGACACTGGACCCTCCCCCTGGAAAGAAAGAGGGTGGGGTGACTCTCATGCACAGGCCCCCAACCAGGGTTCTCGCACCCCAAGATACTACCTTTCCCCGCAGGGACGTCCCCTTAGTAGTAGGAGTGGAAAGGAGGCCGATCTGTCCCACAGAGGATCCTCAGAATGTGCTGTGATTCAGGAAAACTTTACCAACTCAGTGCATCCACCCAGAACCCACATCTCCAGTATCCCTGCGTCTTCCCATCCATCTTGATTTGAGCGTATGTGGAGTGTGACCTTTGCGAACACACGATGTTCTTGGAAGGCTGTAGAAAGTCAGAGAACATCGCTGGTGGGGCAGGCCAGGCAGTGTGCGGGCACTGGTACAGACATCCCGGGTGGGGGGGGGACAGCTCATGGAGAAGGCACCAAGGCTGGGACTTGATGCACATTATTGGGAGCAGGATGTGGTGGGCTCTGGGGACTGCCAACTTCCTCCTGAGACGTGTGGAGCAGGAGTGACACTCGCTGGCATCCTAGGGACAGTCCTGTAGCTGTCTTTGCTGCCTGCTTGGCTAGGATAGGTACTTCCTGGAGGACAACTGGATAGGGGTGTGAGCTGCGTCACACCTGGACTCCCTGCAGGTGGTTTCCCAGGAGCCAGGTGCCCGATGCTTGAAGGACAGCTGCCATTGGATGGCTGTCACCAGGCCAATTCCCCTCCCTGCTCTGCCTCTTGAGAGCTTCCCTCCTCAGCAGGTAGGCGAAGCCTGGGTGGCTCACCTGTTAGCTCCACCTGTACTTGGGAGGATTGCTCCTCACTATCTGTGGGCTCATGGGCATCAGCCTCAGTTTCCTCATCTCTAAAGTGGGGGGCTGCCTTCTGCACCCCAGTTACCAGGTGAAGTGACCCCTGTTCCCTGCTAGATCTGTTCTCTTAAAAAAAGTTTGTTGCAATGGCACCAGCTTGTCTCACATGAGTGTCAGCTGCACAGCACTCTGACTCAACATCTGCCCGTCTGCCCAGACAGTATCATCACGGACACCAGAGGTACTTCCGCCCTGACCACACAGTTGCTCACTTTGATGACACCTTTCACTCCAGCTCTGCCCAGTTGTACGTGATGGATGGGTTCTGATTTGAAGGCATTTTCTACCCGGTTCCCAGCTCCCTGTCCAGACGTTCGGACCACAGGAGAGCGTGCTTTGATGGGTGATAAAGGCGGCCATCTGCCTGCGGGGTGGATCAGGGTTTGGCAGGACTTGCCGTCCATATCTTCTTTTAAGACCCAGCAGCGGGAATCCCATATGTCGCTACTCTGAGACGTGACTGGGATCCCTAGCTCCCCCCAAGGTCATCAGACCAGATTTTGATGTATTCTTTAAAGTCTGCCTTTTGGAAGATGCAGCCTAATTTCATCTCCGAGAGCCATTTTCCCTGCATCGTATCATAACTCCGACGAAGATAATCACCTCCCGGTGTCTAAAAACAATTATGCACTTGATGAAGCATGTGGTTTGGTCCTTGTGTGTTTACATTTTCTTGGCATTTTCATGTAGGTTTAATTGTACATTCTTGGAAAGGCCTTAAAAGCCAAGGCCAGTGAAATGTGGAGTTCGTTCTCTTCTTTGGATACCTGCGTATGTTTGTGAAAGGAAACTCTCCTTAGCAGCTTCTTAGAACTGAAACTAGGAGGAAAATCAACTGATTGGGACCAACCAATTGGCTCTAGTTGTATCGATCAGGTAGAGGCAAGGGTGAATAAACACAGCTTGGGTGGAAGCATAGTGTTTCTACAACACAAAAATGCTATTTTTCTTGCAAATGTGAAGGTTTACGCTAGGACATTGCCACCATGTTGGGGGTGTGGAGGGGAGCTTAGCCACAGGAAAAGATTGTGCAGATGGTGGGGAAATCACTTCCTAAGAACATTCAGGGATACTGCTAGCAATGTCAGCGCCTCTTTTCCAGCAAGTTCAGATAACCCTTAAATAGCTGCAAACCCAGCGACAAGCCCCAGCCCAACTTCTGAGCTGTGACATATGGATGAGTTCTGCCTGGTGGAACAGGGGAAGAAGTGATGTGTATCTTTTCCCGGACTGGTCCTGAAAACCCCTTCTGGGATCTCTCTCTCTCTCTCTCTCTCTCTCTCTCTCTCTCTCTCTCTCTCTCTCCCTTCTCCCCACCTTCTGGTTGATCTCCCTTGACCTTGGGAGCTGAGTGTTGAAAATGGCGATGACTCATCTGCCTGAACCCCTGAATGACTGTAAGCATCAAGACCACACCGGTTGTTTCCTGCTGTCCCAGAACTAGCGGCTGGAGGATGGGGGTGCCACGTGCCATGCCATGGACTACTGCATATTTCCATCAGATGCTCTGTTAACTGAGCCCTTGTGAAAGCAGAGATTTAGATTTTGGATCAAATGTGCTTAATGTCTAACATATGAAACAGAAGTATGAGGCCTTGTTTCAAGAACTCTACGTGGTTTATCTCCTTTCGTTTTCCTTCCAACTCTCTGCTCTGTATCGGCCAGGGAGGGCCTCGTGCTGCAGCGGTAACAAACATCCCCGAAACCTGAGTGGCAGAAATCAATACAGATTTCTCGCGCATCAAAGTCCACAGGATCTGAGCCCCTCCAGGTAGTTGCTCCCCCTGGCTCAGCACCCCCAGGACTATTGTTCTCAGGGAAGTTCATTGTCAGTCTGTGTTTCCACAGCCAGTTGGCCCGGATGAAAGTCTCACTCTGGCAGGTAAGCGCTTTGGCCGGGAAAGTTTGTCATTTTGTCATTTGGTTTGTCATTTTGACAAACCCAAAGACCAGAACCAAAGGTACAGCTGTCTTGACCTTCTCAGAGGTCCCATGTGCTCAGAGGGAAGGGTGTGGGCATCATCAGCCACTGGCTGCATGTGGGAAGATGGAGCTTACGTGGAGATGGGGGGCTGGGCACCAAGGGCAGGTTTTGTCCTGTAGGTTGTCACTAAGGACCAGTCAAGGCGTCCTTGGGGGCCCTTTCTCCGTGTTAGAAAAGGAAATGAGATGATAGACGTGCCTCCTGGATCTTACCGCTTGATGTTGGAGATGAACATGTGAATTGCACAGTTACCTGCATCCTAACCCATGGCCGACCTTAGCTAGTGCAGTGATTAGACAATACAGTTTTCTGGCTGTCGCTGAGTGCTGAGAGGGTTGGGGACACGATGGCAAGATTGCAAAGGCCTTTCTCTCAGGACACAGACAGGGATCGGGTTTGAAATGGACAGCAGTGTTGGATTTGGGGCCGGAAGCAGGACCCACCGGCAGGAGAAAGTATTTCTGAGTTCATTCCCAGGGTGCGTGGGGTTCTCTTCACTGGGTAGTTACCAGCATGTTGGTCCATTTTACATCTTGTTCAACACAAACTGTCCCAGCCCAATCTCACTTGCTGTATGACTCGGGAAAATGTCTTTCTGTCTTTGACTCTCCCCGCCCTTGCCTACCCTGGTGTGACAATTGAATAAACACCGACAAAGAGTTAGGGCCAGGATCTGGGGTGTGTATGAGAGAGAGAGAGAGAGAGAGAGAGAGAGACAGACAGACAGACAGACAGACAGACAGACAGACAGACAGAGGCAGAGAAAGTGTGTTCTTATTTCAAGTCAGTTCTCCCAGAGCTTATTAGGCTAGAAACCAAACAGACAGCACACATTTTTTTATTCAAAAACATTTATTCAATCAAATGTAGATTTCTAAATGTATTTCCTCTTGACTAAACTGAATCTCTGCTCAAAAATGAAACTACCAATGCTGTCTTTCTTTGTACTTGGGTTTTTCACCTCAACATCACTTCACATTTTATACCAGAACTGGCACCCTCAGCCCAGCGCAAAGCCCTCCTGCCACTCAGAAGCCAGGGCCACATCCGCCTGTTGGCTCTGGTTTGAGTTTTTCCAATGCATTCGATCTGCCTCAGGGTGTTGATAACTATTTCTGCAGATAGCGGTGTGTCCTAAGACAGACAGGCCATTTTCTGGTGAGGGGGACAGCTTTCTGATTATGTGGTCAGAGATGAGTGGACCTTGATGCCCTCCCGATATGTAGTCACAGTGACACGCACCATGCAAGATGACAAAGTCCCGAAGACATGGTCCCTCCACAAACACACGGACCGTGTGGAAATAGCCAACGCACGAGCCCTAATGGTGTGAACCGCCGGAGGAGCAAAAAGGGGGGGGGCACTCTGCATTGTGACGTATGCAGAGCAAACCCACGAACACACACGGTCCCATGCGTAGGTGCTGATCCAGTCCCACCTCTGCAGGTGGCAAAGGTCCTGGAGCTGAGACCCAAGCCACATCAGGGTCTCTTGAAAGCCAGTGCTGGTCATGCCAGCCCCGGGGATACCCCGATGGGCCTGGGCTATTCCAGAGTGTTCAAGTCCACACGGCCTTGACCTTCTCAAGGTCTCACTGGGCTCGTTTCCCTCTCCCGCCAGTCTCAGTGGCTCGCGAGCCTCTGAAGTCGTTTAAAGACTCTATTTCGCTTTAGTGGAGAGTGTCAAAAAGAGTCCAGTGGTGGAAGGATGCCCCAAATGCCTTACCAGCCTCATTTCCTGCCTCTGCCCCTTCCACGGGACTGACCCACAGGAGCCCCTCCTGGAAAGATGGGGTCCACCCTCTGGGGTGTGTGTGTGTGTGGTGGGGGGTCATCTAGTGCCCAGTCTGCAGCTGGGGCAGAGCTCCTGCCTCCTCCACATTCACGCTTGCTGAGGGACAAGCCTCACCTTTGGCCCGGGCCCCGGCGTACAGCTGGGGGGAAGCAGAAGCAGCCAGTGCCGCCCCCCCCCCCCGGCAGAAGATAGCCCCCCATCCTCCCTGTTGCTCGTGTTGCCTCTCCGTGAAACACATCCTGTCTGGCAGGCTCCTGAGCGGGTGACCTCTGATTCTTCGGCCACCAGGGGGGCCTCCCTCTAGCATCTTGCTTAGCTTGTTAAGGGGGGGGCTCGGCTCTGTTTAGGGGGGTCACCGGCAATGAGAGAGAGGTTTTGCTGGAGATGCTCAAACTTTGTGAAAATTGGATGCGTCCCAGATTCCGAGCTCCGGGGTTACGTCCCTGCAGGAAGCGGTTGGTGATTACACAGCGGAGCCAGCAGGGACATTTCAGGAGTGTGCTTTGTGCCTGCCATTCCTACAAGTCGACCTTCCCAAGGCATCTCTGCTCCGCTCTCTAGGGGGGCATTTGGCAACGGAGGAGCTATTTTCGGTTGTCCCAAGGCGGGAGACTATTGCTACAACACCTAGGGAGTGCAGCCAGGGGCGCCGCTCTCCATCCTAGAAGGCACGAGACAGACTCCCTCCCAAAGCACGTTGTGACCGCCTAAGGTTGCACGTGTCAAGCTCAGAGAGAAAAGTCATGTTTAATTTTGTGGCAGTGTAAGTTTGAAGCCATTTTTATCACCTTGCTACCGAAGTGAACGGCCTCTTCATCACTCATTTGCTTTACAACCAGCTACTTTCTCAGCTCTCACCCCATAAACCTGGAAACTCTTGTCTGAGGAAAAAAATAGCCTAGGCCTTGTCTTCCAACATAGTAAAATATTTATGAATCCTAAATTTCACAATTAATGATGCCGGCATTATGTTGCCTTTTGGAGAAATAAAATGCAGCAGTTGTTAATTTAGATGGTCGACTTGAGGTGGGAGAACATATTTTGGCAATTTTCAGATACTCCCGGACACCTTTGGAAAGTATACACACTGGAATACTACACATCAATTAAAAATGACAAATTTGATGGTTTCATGGCAACATGGACGGACCTAGAAGAAATCATATTGGCAGAAACAAGTCAAAAGTAAAAAGATAGAAACCAAGTGGTTTCACTAATATATGGATAATTAAATGAAAGTACACAACTGGGGGGTGGGCAACTGGAGTGGCCAGGGAAGGGAGGTGGTGGGTGACCCCCAGGGATCACAATCATGTGATTACAATAATAAATTATGGAAGGAAATTTTAAAAAAAGGAAAGTAAAAGCTGCCTCCAGAGTCACAGAACATCCGTGAACCCGTTAACTTGGGGTCTCACCCATGGGGAGTCAGGAAATCCATTTGCCCTTAAGTGATGATATCTTAAACCAACACTTGCCCACCTGTCATAAACGATCATCCTTGAGAGCGCCTTTCCAGCCTTTAATGTGCCCTTTAAGAGGGCCCTGTCACCAAGGAAAACTGCCTTTGGGAGGTAGCATGACAATTTTGCTCGTGCCATCTTGCCCTGAGAACTGTCCCTTCCTCTCTTGCAAGAACCTAAAGACTGTGGCTGCTGCACCCCTTTGGCTACCACCCCAACCTGACAGCCACGTTGTAAGTAGTGCCCACATTCTCCTCCCTGCAAAGAGCCCACCTCTGTGGTGCTGTCTCCCCTCCCACAATGGGATCCTGCTCCATTCTTCATATCCACGCTGATTTACCCCATCCACCTTCCAATTGGGTCATCCCTTTGCGCCTGAGATGTCTATATGGATGGGAGGGTTTCACCCAAAGCTTCAATACATTGTAGAATGTGTCTGTGGTGCTTCCGACTCTAACTTCTAAGCTCAGCAAACAGACCGAAGAGGGTAGGTTCATTCATTTGGGATGAATGAAGACATGAATGATGCAATGACTGAGGTCATTTAGGTGATCATAAGAAGGACCTTGGTGGAAGCAGCTTGAGGAAGTTGAAGGCAGAGAGATGACCTAGACCTACACGCGTGGTTCCAAGCATGCAGGGGACATTGATGAAAATGTAATGAGGACAGGGCTATGGTGTGTGTTGTTCCAACTCCTCTCGCCCTCTTGCCCTCACCCCACCTCTCTCTTTGGCCTGGTTCCCTTCTCATCTCTCTCTACAAGATGGCGGATGGCTAACAACAGATACAGTCCCCACACAGACTGCCAGGGGCCAGTGAAGTTCGCCTCTCCAGGAGTATTCTGGTTGGCTTAGGAACAAATCAATCGCTATGGTCACGGGAGGCAATGATCTGATTGGCCGGCTGAGCACATCAGGACCCAGACTTATGTTAACCTGAGCTCCAGACCTGGAACTGGCAGGGGATGAGCCCTGGCCTGTTCACACCCAGCAAGTGGGGAGAATGATGCAGGACACGCATAAAGCACCTGCTCGTGCAAGCTGCTCACCTTGCTGCTAGATTCAGGAGACGTCTCACCCGAGCCCCCCTCCTAGGACCCTGTTTAGTCAATGGAGGAAATAACTAGAGCTTTATTAGCTTCCATTGTACATTTTATTGCTTTCCTCCAAGTAATTGTGGTTGGGCGAGCTTCTTGTTACCTGTCTCCTTTCTAATTGGATTCTCTCCATTGTCTGTAACTCTCAGTTCTCTGCCTGGTTTTGTCAAGGTAACTAGGCATTTTAAATCACAGTGTAATTTCTCTGCGCCCAGAAAACTGAACCGAAGTAGTAACTTTTAATAGGTCAATTACATTATTTTTCAGCAGCCGGCTCCAGCCTAATGAAACTGCGGTTTAATTAGGTTGGTGAGGAGCCAAAATAAATGTTTCATTTCCAGCTTGTTTTATTTACTCATTGAAAAGTAGGGGAATCTACAAATAATAGGATTGGAAAATGGTAAGGGCTGATGGCTCTGGCTGCACTTGTTTGTAATGACGGCGATGGTATCGTCGGTCTTGCTTCCTCGCAGAACCAGCGACAGCGTAACAAGACCATAACAGTAATGTATGTTTTGTTAACCTGGGGCTACTGAGTCTAGACCTCTTTGTGCACAAGAACACAGACACTCCAAGGCCATTCAGAAGGACACAGCCGAGTTCGAGTCCCTGGTGGATGTCGAGCCCTTGCTGTGGGCCAGTGTGACAAAAGTCACAACTTTTGTCTCCGTCCACCATGGTGGCTCCATGCGATGGCCTCTCCGAGCTCAGGAAGCTGAACTCCAGTGGTCTGGAGGCTGGAGGCTAGAAGCCCTTCTCACCCTCGATTTCCTTTCACCCCACCACCCCCAGCCAGCCCCTGTCTGTCCTAGCAGGTGGGATTTTCACCAGCGCCATGGGGCTTAGCATCATGGCGGCCAAGAGGCTGGAGCAGAGGGATGTGCTCTCCTTGTAGCCACCACACCACCCTCTTACGGGGCTGTCCAGGCTTCAGAAGACCAGGGTGTCTGCCGGTTTTCTGCTTTCCTGAGGCCAGGACGATACCCTGGGATGACACCTGATATCTGCTTAGATGACACCTTTACCTGCTTAGATAAAGGGCCTTCCAGGCCTTCTTCCTGCTCCCCCAGAGATCCAGCAACCTGGTTTCCAAGCACACACACCCTGGGCGGACTCTGTAGTTATCCCCTCCCTGGCTCGCAGGTGTGAGAGGTGACGTCTTTCTGTCCCTGCATTACATGGTTGGCAGGAAGTTTGCTGAGCGGGCCTGGTAGAGCTGGTGTCTGCTGAGTATTTTCCCGAGTGGTTCCCTCATCTCTGTCACCATCTGTGCAACTGTAGAGAAGAGCAACTTGCTCCTGCACATGCGTGCAGGGTAGGCGCGGCCAGTGGAGCAGGCGCCACCTGTGTGTCCCCGTGCCCACGCTGCGAAGCGCTTTCACATGCCGGAAGCTACTCTCCCTGGTCTGGCAGTTGCTTTGCCCTCATTTCGGTGGTTAACTCTCAGATTGACTTGTTTTCCTTGTCCCTCTGGAGCGGAGTGTCGAGACCCCCACGCCGCGCGCGGATGTTCAAGTCCCACTTGTCATCTTGCCACGCTGGCTCTGCCCACCACGACGCTGCACACTTACTACCCTGTAAAACCGGTGTGGGCTCCTCGTGCCTTTGATCGCCCTTGCCCAGTTCCGTTTACTTCAAAGACACCCATCTTTCTGTTGGAGAATAGCTGCGTTGATAATGACAGAGGCACGAGATGACAAATATTTGCTGCTGTCACTGTACATCTGTTGGTGACAGTTCAAAGGAGACAGCAGATGGACCCCGGCCGGCCTCACTGCAAAACTCATTTCGATGTGTGTTGTCTCCATGGCTCTCATCATGCGGGGAGAAGTCCGTATGTGACAAGGGAGCAGTGGGGGGAAGTTCCATCAGATCAGTGTTTGTGAGCCCCCCGGGCGCTGTGGCATGGAGACGCAGGTCCCTCTCTCTCTGGCAGCTCAGGAGGTTGCGGGTCATGGGAGCGAGGGGTCTTCGAGGTTGGCTGACAGGTGAAATTGTGTCCGGCCGTATGCAGAGTCAGTGGGAGGTGGAGCTACCAGCTGATGCTTCGCTGGAAGTCTGTAACATGGGCTCACACATTCCTTGCTGAAAACCACGAGTCTGTGGTGGTAAGATTCGCCCTGAGGAACCAGCAGTAGGCAGCTGTGTGTGTGTTCAGGGCCAGCAGGATCATGGTTCCTGGAGACAGGCAGTTGCACACACCACCAGCTTTTTCCATTAGCACACCTTCCCCACTCAGAATGCATGCGCTTGCAGAGACGGCAGGGAGGTGTTCTTTCCTGGGGTTTCCAAACATGACTTCCAAGAGCGGTGCAGTTCCGCCCACTCTGGGCACCCCTGTGTGAATGTGCACCCCAACTCTTGTCCTCTTAAACGTCTCAGTGACTCAGGGATGTGCATGTGAACAGGCACCTGCACTCGACTTAAGAAAAAGCCGGGTGGTCTAAGGACAAAGAAACACGAGTTGACAGGCCTGGAAAGTGTGGACACCATGCAGGTGGAAGCAGGGGGTCAGAAAGCTCAGCTGGGGTACTGGGTGCCCCCCCCCCTGAGCACATGCATCCCTGTGTCCTCAACCATCCTGGAAACAGGATGTGCCAGCAGGTGCCAGCCCACATCCTACCAGCTCAGGGACTGCCTATGAAGACCACTGGACCCCAGAGGAGTCCAATCCAGACCTCAGCTGCCAGCCACCCCAAGGGAACCAAGTCAGGGACCCCACTTCACCTTGTGCTCTGACTGTCGGGAAAGGGAGAGGCGCTCTGAAAGGTTCTAGATGCTAGAGGAAGACAGAGGCGTGATGCCAAGCAGAAGCAGGAGTCCACTCTCGTACGTCGTGTCAGTGTAAAGGATAGAAAAGTAGCTTCTTCAACATTTTGTGACATTAACCTTCTCTTTCTCACCTCTCTCAGGCATACATGATATATGTATACATATATGCAGATACATGGTACACATATATGCATGAGAGAGATGGAAAGATTGGATGCACCGTTTAAAGATTACAGACACCACAGATAGCCGATGCTGACAGCATTCACTATGCATCTCTTAGAAGCAAAGCCTTTTCTTATCTAGCCACAGCCTATGTATTATCATGATTGTCATCCGGGATACGATGCAGGTCTATGCATCACATTCAGTTGTTCTGTTCTTTTTATCTTTCATCTAGAAAAGCCCCTGCCATTTTTTTTTTATCATCTAAAATTCTGCTGTTTTTAAAAGCGCTGTGTAATTTCCTTGTAGGAGATTTTAATCAGGACTCACTCGCACGCTTCCCCATGAATAGAGTCAACCCCACCCTTCTTCAAGGATATGACACAGGTGATGCTGACATGTTCCTTGGCCTTGATTCTGGAGGTGCTTCTGGTCCAGCTGTCCCATGGCAATGACAGTGAAGTTACTCAGTGTGGAACTGGCTCATCTCCGTGTGGCCCAGCTCAGCGGTTCGGAAACCACGCAAGCCACACAACACAGCAGCATCCTGCCGTGTCTTTATCTGGGTGCAGGTGCACATCTGATCTATCCGTTACACCGATATTCATGAAGAGAGTGTTGCTTAGTCGAGCTTCCAACTGACATTGAAAAATCAAACCTGTGAATGACTTTGAGTTTGTCTTTTTTGGTTAATGTATACTATCCCGTCATGTACATAGACCACAGCGGCAACATTGGAAGGAGCTAGAAGGAATCGTGCGAGCAGAAGTAAGTCAGAGAGAAAAACAGAAATGCTGCATGATCTCATAGGAGGGATAGAGGGGAAACAAACAGACAAGGAAAATGTAAAACTAGCTCTCAGCAAAGTTGAAGGATGGAGCATGAGGGGTGGAGGGGGAAGTGAGAGTGGGAGGGGCGTACAAGACTAAGCGGATGGCTCACCTCATGGGTGGTTGGAGAACCCAGGGAGAGATAACAGGGGAAATAAACAAATAAATGAATGAAAAAAACCTGCTGCGTAATTGGGATTTAGCAATTCTGTACTTAGGATTTCATGTTCAAAAATGATACAGATTGTGCGCAACCATTAACAAGTAACCAAACCCAGTATTGGTGCTACCCCTTCAGCCAAACCAGAACCCCCAGCTGGATCACACTCTGGGGAAAAGTGAGAAAAACAGAACCACTTTGACAGTGTTTGGCGAAGATGAGGGCAGCCTGCCCGCACTATTCGAGAGCCCGGAGGAAATCAGCGGTGGTGTCTGGGAAGCAGCGACTCCCTCCTCCTGAAGGCACATGGAAGATGAAGAGTCACTCGACATCTCAGGTGAGAATCTTCAAGCAAAAAGAGAAAAGGGGGGCGAGAAGAGACAGCTGGAACAATGGCTTGGGACGCACTGAAAGCTTTCAGCACCTGCAATCATTC
Source organism: Uropsilus gracilis (assembly GCA_004024945.1). NCBI lineage: Eukaryota > Metazoa > Chordata > Mammalia > Eulipotyphla > Talpidae > Uropsilus > Uropsilus gracilis. The sequence goes on from PVHY01004583.1 coordinate 53,298, forward strand.
CCCACGCGAAATGCTCGGATGGAACAGCCAGAACTTTTATTTCCTGGCCACGTGGCGTAGTTAAACTCTTTGTTTCGAGTTCTGAGAGCGGCTATTTTTCCTTTAATTTGGCTTGATTATCTTGCATGATCTCAGAAAGTGTACTTTTCTCCCCCTTGCAGACTCAGAAAGCCCTTAGCCAAGTGGCCTGAGCCGCAGGATTTTCCCATAGGTGTCATTCATTGGTGTTGTTTCTCTTTCCTCCCCTGGGGATTTTCAATAGTGCTGCCTTTCAATCCAAAGCTAATGTCCTTTGTGTGTGTAGGTGGTGTAGCATTCCAGCTTTTACACAGTGGCAGGTCTGTATTTGATGTACCTGGTCCAGAGACAATTGTTCTTTATAGCTTTCGGGAGTCAATTCAATGGAAGCCCCATGCGACCAGTTGGTAACTCATTTCACTGGCGTGTTCTACAGGATTATTTCGCAGAGCTGTTCTCGGCTTAAGGAGCTAAATTGGCTTGATGGTGCCTAGTTGGAGGCCTCTATGTCTCTGAATTCAGAGGATATTTACATACATATCAGGCTTTGAAATTCCAAGTAAATGGGAAGGAGAGGATCTGCAGGTGTAAATCCTGCCCCCCCTTTCTTTTAGCACCCCGCAAGGGTCTGGGTGACCAGGATGGTTTCAGTGAGAGCCTGTAATTCATGATGCAGGAAGCTGTATGATATGGGGGGACATTAACCACTCGAAGAAACAGCCCTGGCCAGGTGACCCAGGTGGTCTCACACCCAGGTCAGTGGTGTCAGCTCCGGTCAGATGGCCCCACTGACCACCACCTGCTGAAGACACGCGGCCTCTCTGGAGCAGGTTTGGTGTTTGCAAACTGCCTGACAGGGAGCCCTGGTGTGCCACAGCTGTGGGCTGCACCAACTCTGCTTCCATCTCAGGCTGTGGTCCATGGGGTGTAGCCAGCAGACACATGATGGAGAAGCCACCCCCCAAATCACAGCCTGGCACCAGGCTGAGGGAGGGCAAAGGGGTTGGCATCGTGCTGCCACTAACATGCAGGAAGCAGCTCCCTGCTCGTGACCCCTTGGCCAGTGGGGGGCCGGAGGGCTGCAGACGGGGGTCCTGAGCTGCTCCCCTCCTACAGGGTCCACTGCAGGAGGTCATGGCCATCGTGATCCAGGAGGGCACTGCCCAGAGCTGAGCTGGTGGCTCATTTCAGTGGGGTGTGGGATCGTGCCCAGGACCCTGGCACGGGCCCTCTGCTGTGATCTGAGGGTTCACCCGCCTCACTGCCCATCAGGGGCAGGATCCGCTCGGAGTCCTCTCTCCCTGATCTGCACCTGTGGGGTGTTGAGGATGCCAAGAGCTCAGGGGTCAGGCTGTTCACCGCTCTAGGAAGGAGGAAACCCGCATGAATTTGCATCTCATTGATGCTGGAAGAGAGTAGAAGCTGTGGAAGCTGGATGCTCTGGGCCCCACCCTGGCCTCTGGGCAACGTCCAGTACCTGACTTTGTAGTCGCTCCCTTTCCAGCCGGACACAGCGTCGAGTGCCTGGTCTCCTCTGCCTCTCCTGCTGCCCCGCCCGTCCTTTGCTTTATTCCAGCATCACTTTCACAGGGTGGTCCTGACACCCCAGGTTCAAGGAGCCCCCCAGGAAAGACGCCTCCACCCGGGCATCCAGCCCCCGCTGGCTCCAAGGGCACGTCCATGGCGTCGACTCGCGACACTGTGTCACCATCTCCTTCCTCGTGAGACTTTTATTCCCATGAAACAAGCTTACTTTGCTTTATTCGTTCTGAGGGTCAATCTGGCCCCCAGCGCATAGTAGGTCATCAATGTGCAGGTGTTAAATGAATGTGTAATGGCATGTTGTTGGCATAGGCCTGCTGGCTCATCCTGTGGGATGACCGGATGCCCACATACATGACACAGACGGTTGGTTCAATGCACACAGCACAGGCGCATATATGCAAACATATAAGCATATGCACAGAGCACAGACAACACATATGTGCACACATACAAACACGGACAACACACAATGCCCACAAAGTTGCACACACAAGCATACAGAGAGTACATGCAACATGCATGAGCACCAATACAAGCACACAGAGAGAACATGAGGCGCACACAGCACACGCCCTAACACAGCACTCGGGGACAGGGAAGGACATGTCCACTTCTCCAGGTCAGAAATACAGGACACGGGCAGGCTCAGTGTCCAGTGCCCACCTGCGGGCCTGTCCCTCTTCCCGTGCCCCTGGGGGTCTCTTCGGCCACCTGCCTGCAAAGCTCAGCGCTTGTGCAGGGAGGGACCGGTTCTCCTCCGGCATCTCACAGGTGTGGCTTTTCTGAAACACAAAAGCGTGGGAGGGAATGGACAGGCGGGCGGGGTGGCCAGGGCCTCATCTCTCCCGCCACATCTTTGCAAGTCCACGGAACAGCGCGGCGATCTAGGGAAGCAGACGTGGTCAGGACGTGAGCCCGGAAGAAAGGCTCATCCTCGCCCTGGGACGGGGCCTTGCCTTCCTCTGAAGTACGCTCTGCATGTGAGGACGCCACTGTCTGTCTGTCCACCCTTTCGCAGGGCTGGTGGGTGGGCAGGCGGCTTGGGCTGTGACTGGGGGTGTGTGTGTGGGGGGTGTTGGTTGCTGAGTCTGTCACAGGCAGGACTACACGTTCAGTGGCTTAGGGAGTCGGGGGCGTCTCTTCCCTCGCTTGGAAGCCTGGGCTGGAGGTTCCGGTGGCTTCTCTGGGCTCTCAGAAGCGGACGTGGAGGTGTCAGCTGGCCTGGGATTCACCAGGCGGCTCTGGGAGAACCTGCGTCCGGAATCGCTGCGTTCCCGGCAGGAGGCCGCCCGGGGGTGGGGCCCGAGGCGTCTGTTTCCTGGCTGGCTGCTGGGCACAGGCTGTTCCTACCTGCTGGAGGTCACCGCAGCCCTTGGCGTGTGGCCCCTTCCTCCCGTGGAGCCAGCCAGGTGCCCGGGCCAGGCCCTCTGCATGCCTTGCTCCTCCGGCCCTTCCACCCGCTATGGAGAAACGGCTCCTTCAGCCTGGGGGGGGGGGGGCAGCTAGACGAGCTTCTGCGCCTGAGATGAGGGCCTGTGTCACTACAGATGGGATCCAGAGTCATCCCCTGACCCATGACAGAGTCCCCTGCCTGGTGACGCCGCAACATCGCGGGCTGAGAGCTGCCCTGGGCCCCGAGCACTGGACGCCGAGTGCGCCCCCTTTCCTGCAGGTCAGCCCCTGCCAGGGCGTATGGACCCTGCCGTCCAGGGGGCACAGACCTGGGGCCGCTGGAGGTGGAGCTGTCAGAGCCCCAGAGATCTCTGGGTAGCACTGACTGTTCGCACTGGGGTTCTTTCTTTAAGAGGGGGTGCAGGGGGTGTGACATAATAATCTGAGCTGATAGAAGGGACTATGTCCGGTGCGTCTTGTAGAGTCCCCAGAAGCCTTCAGCCTCAGCCCCTGGGGTGGGGGTGGGGGGGCTGGGAGGGAGACCCATGATGTCATGACCCCTGCCTTTTCAGGGTGAGCGAGCGGGGCAACGCTGGTCCTCGTCAGTGCCCCCAAGCAAGCGGCTCCCCAAATCGCCTCCTCTCAGCTCAGCTTCAGGAGAGCAGAGCCCATGGTTCTGAATAAAGGGGAGATGTGTTTTCAATGTGCTCCCCGAGTTTGCCCCCTAGAGGACGATGCCCAGATCCTCTTGCTCAGCCAGAAGCCGTTCAAAGGCGTTTGCAAAAGTGGCTCAAGCAAGGTGTTTGCTTGGTTGATCCCAGCCGTGTCCCTTTGTGAGTGTCGGCTGCGCAGAGCCAGACTCGGGCTCCCTGGGTGCTGGGCGACTCCCATCGTCCTGCCACAGCACTGGGTGGGTGCTGATGGTCGAAGCCAGCACTTTCATAGCGGCAGGGATGTGACATCGGAGACCCAGCGTTCCCCACACGTCACATGAGAGGGCAGAGAGATCCGCTAAGTCCGCATTTCGGGCGCCTCCTTCCAGCTTCCTCGCTTTCCTTGCTGTCCTCTGTCAGCTGTGCAGTGCATGATCTCAGCACGAGAACAGGCGCAGCGTGATAGCTGCTGGTCATCTGGCTGTCGTCAGATGTTGCTGGACAGCGAGCTTGGTGTTGCATGAATATTACTTGTCATCCTCCTTCTCGGTGCATATTTTCAGTCCTGTTTTTGGAATCGGGGAGCTGAGGCTCAGCTGCTCAGCCATGGACTCTGCTGTGGTCACTCCCTGAGCGTGTAGTCCTGCGAGCAAGGCTCTGTGTGAGTGGACATAGGTGTGCACACATCTGGGGCCCCAGAGTCCCATCTGCGTTCCCAGGGCAGGAGAACCTTGGTGCAGTTACTGTTGCAGTTCTGAAACTGGGTGCAAAGAGGCACCAAAACTGACCATTCTTTTCAATGTCTCAACCGGTCACTGTGGGTTCTTCCACCCACACACAATGGCAAGACTCCTCGGGTTTAGAAAACAGCAAGATTCATTGAACGAAGTAAGCTAAGAGTCACTGAGGCCACGCGTGGCCAGTTATCCCACCCCCACCATGACTGTCCGGTCACAAAGTCCTAAGCAAAGGCCACGCTGCCAAGGTGGAATCTTCTCGCCACACCAAACCTCAGACAGGCATTTCACATGCACGCACTTCCGGCAGGCTCAACTCCCCCTTCTCTGGAAGGCACATGGATTCGCATTTTCCCAGCAAGCTCAGAGTTCAGCTTCCAAACCAAAGGTCCACACTTGTGTTTCTGATAATCTTTCTTTTTCCCTGGGGTGGCCAAATCTTGGGGTGACCCAACCTCCAGGTAGTCCTTCTCGGGACCACACCCCAGAATGGTGGTTTGGGGCTCCAGCCTGAAAGGGTGGCTGCTCTCTCTCCTGCAGCTTCTGAGCTTCTACTTAGCCTGTTCTCCGACTCTCCACCCACACTGCCCCTTCCCTTGCCCTTAACGACTCTTCTCATCCGGATGTTTCCCAGTTGGTGGCCCTTCCCAAGGGTCATAGCGGCCACAGACCCTAGCTCGCAGCTGCCCCGGCTATAATTCCTGATCTCCCACTTGAGCAGGGCAGCTCAGGCAGCTGGGACTCTGCAGGACATCCTGGCTGTCCCTGTCAGGTGTCCCTTATTGCTCCCCCAGAGCCATGGCCCCGAGGGGAGGTCGCTCAGCTTGCATGTGTGTGTGTGGGGGGTTACCAGGGACTATTAAACTCAAATAACAAGCATTCCCACTCAGATTCTATTTTCTTATAAGCCGCCTGATGACCTCGAGAGCTCACTTTCAGCGGGGTGACGGCTTTTCTGTAAGAGTCTCCAGTCCGCCTGGGGAGCTGGGTCAGGCAGTCCAGGGCTCCAGCAGGCTGGACCTGGCATCGGTTTGGGGGGCTGCTTTTATTCCTGCAGCTCGCGTCTCTGTAGAAGAGGACGTGTTCATTATGCCGGTGATGAACGAGGGCCCTTTACGTATTTCACCTTTTGTTTACCAGAACAAAAAAGTGAATCGCTTCAAAGCAGTGAGGTTTTCTAATCTGTTCTCTGCTGGGCAATGCGAGCCATTCAACTGCACGGGACACGTGGGAAGTGTAATTAGCTGGTAAGGAAGCTGGCAGGTGGAGTGAGCATATGTCAGACTTTAAGTGAGGGCCAGACCAGGCAACATGGAGAAGGTGGTCCCTGAGGGATGGGGCTGTGACCAGGTGGACAGCTGGGGAGGGACGCTGATCAGAAACTGCCCAGATGATGCATGACTTGTGAGCAAGTGAGGAGGGAAGGCCTGGGGGTGGAGCCTGGCAGGAGGGGATGAAAGCCCCGGTAAAGCAGCGTGAAGAGGGATGCCACCACAGGCTTCAGCCCCAAGAGTGATGATGGGGCCCTGACCTCGCAGACCCTGGCCCTGGCCTTACAGTCGCCCAGAAGGCTGCCACCTCAGGATTTGGCCGCCTGTAGGAGGAGGTCAGGGAAAGGAAAAGTTACAGGAAACCCAAGTACGGGCCTATGGTGTGAAAAGTGGGATTTGGACCTCTGCAAAAGAGAGGAGAACTTGCTGGAAAACTGCAGTGTGTGTGAAATGCTCCAGGTTTGCAGCAGTGAAAAGACACGTCTGAGACACATGCTTCCTTGTCAAGAGCTTGTTCGGGTCTGCAGGAGCGAGAAGACGCCATCTTGGAAGCATATAGGCTTTGTGACTAGACTGTAGCTGGAGAAAGATAATTGGATGCTCAAGGCTTCAGTGACTCTGAGTTCCCTCCTTGTTTATAAATAAACCTGTTGTTGCTTTGAATTGTGTTGAACGATTTTGTGATCGTGCAGTTACGCTCATGGGTGGAAGGGCGCAGAGAGTACTGGCTTTAGCTATTGACTCTCTCCTTGCAAGTTTTGGTGCCTGTTTTGCACCTGGTTTCAGAAATTTTGGGGAAATGTTTAGAGTGTTTGTCTCTCTCATTGCCTGGTTTGTAGAGAACTGCAGGCCACAGCCCAGCCCACTGCTTCTGTTTCCTTTGGCCTTGGCAATCAGTCTTGCACATGGGAAGGCTAACCCCCGCCCCCTCTGAGTTACAGCTTGGATTGAATATTTATTAAGCACCCCAGGAACATGAGGCTGTTTGAGGACACTTGAGTTGATATGTATCCGCAGACGCCTGCTCATCACGTTAAAGTGGAAAAGCAATTCGCCAGGAATGACAGGACCTTATCAAAAATGGATAGACACGAACCCTTTGTCTAGTGAGAGGATAAAGTGCCTGAGAAGGTGCAGTTGGCAAAGAAAAGATTTTAGTGCCTGGTATGTGTAGGGGAAACTTGGAGTTCAGTATTCACGAGGTCAATCTGCAATTTAACTCATTTGGTCACCCCAGGACAGCTGGAGCAAATATCTGACTTGTCCTTAGCAATTTCTTGAGAAAAAACAGAATGCGTGTGTGATTGAAAAGGTGATTATCATTTGATTTTAGGTGGGTACAAATGGGAGTGTTGGGGTCTGTGGCAAATTGGATAGCAAGTCATCCAGGTGAAGAGGCTGTTGCATCTTTAGCAAAATACCTAACTTATAGGACAACCCATAGGCCAGATCTTCTGATTTTGCCAAAAGAAGTCAAATATCTAGATTAAAAAAAAATATTTATATATAAATTTCACATCATTGTAATCCCAGGGATTTACCACCCCCACCCTCCCCACCATTCCCCCACTTTCCCCCTGCCTGAAGTTGAGTGCTTCAGTTTAATGCTTAGCTTGTTTTGACTTTTCCTCATGGCTTTTGTTTACTTTTTCCCTATATCCCAGATATTTGTGAAACCATGTGGTTTCTGTCTTTTCCTTTTTGACTTGTTTCTGCTAATATGATTTCTTCTAAGCATATCCATGTTGTCATAAAATCATCAAACTTATCATTTTTAATTGATGAGTAGTATTCCATCGTGTATATGTACCACATTTTTTTCATCCAGTCCCCTGTTTGGGGGGCATTTAGGTTGCTTCCAAAGTCCTTGCAATTATAAATAGTGCTGCAGTAAACATCTGAGCACAGGTGTCCCTTTGTACCCACATTGAGGTCTCCTTTGTGTAGATTCCCAGAAGAGTGATTCCTGGGCCAAATGGTAGTTCCATTTTCATTAACTTGAGGGTCCTCCACACAGCTTTCCATTATGGTTGGACGAGTTTACATTCCCACCATCAGTGTAATAGTGTTCCTCTCTCTCCACATCCACACCAGCACTTGTTGTTGCCTGTTTTTTTTGATGTGGGCCATTCTTACTGGTGTAAGGTGGTATCTCACTGTGGTTTTGATTTGCATTTCCCTGATTGCTAGTAAGGCATTGAGCAATTTTTCATGTGCCTGTTGGTCATTTGTATTTCCTCTTCGGAGAAGTGTCTTTTTAGTTCTCCCCGTTTTTTGATTGGGCTTCTTGTTTTGCTTTTGTTTAGTTGCGTGGGTTCCTTGTGGATCTTCGTTATTAAGCCCTTATCACTCTTGTGGAGGACAACCCCCCCCCCAATCTAGATATTTAATGTAAATTATTTTTTAAATTACTTCCATTTTTAATTACTTATACTAATTCATGTTAAGCTAATATCAAAGGGCTAGGACTTCTGGGTATATTCTGATACTGCACTGCACAATTCTAGGAACCATGCAACAAATGCTTGTACTATCTTTTAAATAATGTCTTAACAGAGAATCACATACCACATGGTAGTCACATAACATACAATTCAGAGTGTACAGCTCAATAGTTTTATTGTTGTCACAGAGTTGGGCAAACTGTTGACCTTTCTTATCAAGCATGCAATTTGCAAAGATTTTCTCCTCTGAGCATCACCTTTTCACTTGGGATTGTTCCTAGCAGGAAAGAGTTTTATTTTCAGGTAGATCAGTTTCCCCATTGTTTCTGTTGTTGTCTTTTTTGTGTGTATGTGTCATAACTTAGAATTCCTTGCCTGTTCCAAAGCTGCAAAGATTTACTACCATCTTTCTCCTAAGAGTTGCAAGTATCAACTATAAAATTGAGGCCCATGATCCATTCTGAATATGAGAAAAGAGTCCACACTTATATTTACTGTGAAGCTCTAGTTGTTCCATCACCATCTGTTGAAAGCACTTCTTTCCTCATGTGGCTATTGAGGCACTTCCTGCAGATATTGACCCTGTGGTACCTCTTTGTGATCGCCTCTTGGGATAATTCAGATTTGTCAAGGTATATTAGTTCTCCCATCCTTGAATAAGTTCCCACTAAAGGAGGGACACTGTCTTCATGCTCCTGCATTTTAATTCTATGCATTGACCTTGAATCTGCGACAAGGGACAGGTAACTGGTAATGAGGAGGAAACTTCAGAGCCAAAGACCAAGCTGGAGAAACAACCTACTTTTTAGTAGGCCTACTCATAGGATATATGGTTGTGACCTGCTGATGACAATCATCTGTAACTGATTGTGATGGAGTCTCTGCAGTTGTGTGTGCGAACTCAGCTCTGAGCAAAGATGTTTATCTTTCTTGATTTCATGGATTGATACACATATAAGTGTGTGCACATATACACACGTGTGTGTATAACAATATGAGATGTGAAACATCACCTCCAGTGGAGACAGACTGATAACTAACATAAGTATGGTTTTATAGGCAAATAGGTATAAAGATACATGTATATAACACACACACAGCCTGAAATGAAACACAGCTAGTTTCTGCTGTCTGCCACTCATAGAGCTTCTAAATGAATGAGTTCTCACAAGAGGAGACTCCCTGAAATCCTTTATTTCAACTTGGTAAAAATCTGATTTTTTGATCCTCTAGAGTGACTGTTGTCTCCATAACCTCACCCAGGAATACCACATTCCTTTTTTTTTCTAGAGAAAACACAAAGAGTTTAAAACCATCATATAAGAGATAACCTAGAAATGTATAATGAAGTGACAATCTCCAGTTTCCTTGCAGACTCCATCATGCAATGATAACCAGAGAGCTGCTTTGGTGCATATCCAGCCAGGTTATTTTGCAGTAGAGTTTACCATTTGTAGATGAAAAAACCATCTCCCAGTTCTGGCTGTTGAGATATCAAGAGGTTCCCAGGGAGCACAGGCAGGGTTTTCTCCCAGTTTAAAAGGAATAGACCATGCCAAAGCATATATCTTGCTGTACCAATGCTGTATGTTCCTGTCTGTGGTTGTGGGGTAGATGTCTGGAGCCACTGTGATTGTCTTGGCACCATGAGGCAAATTCTCAGGATGAGAATTTATTCTAGTGAAGAAGGTAGAACAGAAAAATGGAAAGAGCTGAGATCCTTGATGACATCAGAGTCCCTGATGTTCTAGAAAGTTCTAGAATGTTTCTAGAATTCTCGCTTGAGGCATAATTATATTTTTGGTTATGACTACTGTTGCCCAGGTTTCTTTTTCTGTGTTTTGTGACTGGAAGCATCTTTAAGGATGATTCTATATACCTATGAACACAAGTGTGTAGGAGCACACATAAACACATTCATATATACATAAGACACATTCATAGAGACAAACACATTCACATGTTCAAACACATATACAATCAAATAATAGACATATGAACACATTTGTACATAAGAATATGTATAGTTAAATACCCATATACTTATACATACATATGCACGCAAGCTACACATGGATATACCTGTGCATACACAGGTCCCACCACATATATAGGTATATTCACAAATACTCAAACATTTCATTTCCATAGAAGATATTCCCAGATTACTAGGGGTTTGAAATATGATCATAATGTACATAGATTTTAATGATTAAAAAAAAATAAAACAAGATATATTAAGAATTATTTCCTGTCTAGAGACAAAATTTTAGCTTCCTATTTTAAATAACTGCACAATATATTATAGTGTTTAATCACCTTCCTTCTATAAACATATAGGTTCACTTCACTAGTTTGGCTACTGCAGGTAATGCTGAGTCCACATGATCTGAGAAATAAACAGAAGGTCTGAGGGTGATGTGCAAAATGATCATCTCAGTGTTAAACATAATAGCAAAAAATGAGGAATGCCCTAAATGCCAACAGTGGAGGACTAAATTATGGCTTGTACACACAATCTCATGGTATGTGGCCACTCAAAGTGATGGTCTATCGGCATATTCAGTGTCCACAGATTTCACACGAAAGGCACACAGAGGACCCAAATGAAAACCCTTAGGCACAGCCACGTTTATTCGAATAGCACACACAGTGTGCAGGCTTAAAACCGACACCCTGCTGTCTCTCCCCAAATGTCCACAGTGGTTCTTCTCTCTGCAAAGTGAGAAGGATTTTGTGTTTCCCCTCTGCCAGGCACTGTGGATGGATGTGCCACACATCACTCTTCCGAGCTGGCCGTGGCCTTCAGCGCCTTCCAGCCTTGGTTTAGATACCATGTTCTAGGGACTCTCGTCTCAGTCCTCCCAGATATTTAAAGCAAGCAGCGCTGCATCTGTGGACTGCTTTGTAAATATCCAGTCCTCAGGGTCCTCTGCTGGCTGTTTGCGAGATCCCATCCTGGGCATCTTCTCTGGGCAGAATTTGGGTTTCAGTGACGTCATGCAAACAAAGATCCCTCCAGAGTGCTTTGCAACGGTGAACAATTTCAGCTTGTGAGGTAAAGTACTGTGGGAACAGCCACTCTCTAACCCTTGCTCAACTCAGAATAACAAGGAACCTACAAACACACACACATACACACAGAGACAGAGGGAGAAGCTGTAGCAACACACACAGTCTGATGCTGACTAAGGATGCTTTTGTTGTTGTTGTTGGCCATTTATTACCTGCAGACTCAACTTTTCCCTCTGTATCTGGTGCTGGTCATAGTCTCTCCTTGACTTCTTCATCCTCTCAGTCTGATACAACAAAAATATCACAGACTGGGGACCTGGTGGAAAACAGAAGTGACTCACCCACAGTTCTGGAGGCTGGAAGTTCAAGATGAGGGTGCTGGCAGATTCATGGTCTGGTGAGGGCCTGTCTTCTGGTTCACAGACACCAGCTTCTCCCTAGTTCCCTCCTGCAAGAAGGCTCACTGTGTGTCCATTTGTTACAATAGTCAAGTTTCCTATTGAAATAGTTGTTTTGAAACATAGTAATTTTATATTGAAACAATGTTGCTTTAGCTCACCATATGATTTCAGGGCACAGATCCAAACCTCTTCAAAAGCAAGTTACTTTAATAATCATCACCAAAGTCCCCATAACATTCTCTGGAACTTTATGGTCTTTTGTACCCTCACTTTGCTTCCTACTTCCTTCTTTCTCCTAGACAAGCCTCAATTCTGCCATCTGATTTCTAGGGTATGCTTTGATTTAGTTTTACCTTGTTTTGGTTCTGTGTATACCACATCAGCATGCCATCATTCAGTCTTTTGGACTTCTGTTGCTTGCATAATCCCGGCTCCATCGTGTAGTTGAAATGGCAATGATCCATCACTTTTTATCTTTGAGCAGTCCTCCATATCTACCACACCTTCTTGATCCACTCCTCTGTTGTTGGGCAGGGGTCCTTGCTATAACTTAGGTTGTTTCAATAACGTGACTCTGTCCATAGTGCTGCAATGAACAGAGAGGTGCATGCATCCCTTTGAATCAGCGATAGTGCATCCTTTGCATAAATACTGAGTAGGATGATTGGATCATGGGGTAGCTCTATCTTTGATGGTTTGAGAAACTCTCATACTATGTTCCCTCAGAACTGGACCATTCTATATTCTGTCAGGTCCGTTGTATAAGGGTTTTACCCTCATGACTTCCCCCGCCAAAGACTCCCTCATCTCTAACACTCACCTAATATCATCACCTAGGGCTGAGGGCTTCAACATACATATTTGGGGAGGGAAGCGATGCTAAGTTTCAGTGCATATACCCCTAATATTGAACAACAGTGGTGTGGTAGTGTCAAGAGCTGGGACACGAAGGCAGACCAGCTGCACATATTGAAATCCTCGCTGCCTGCCCAGGTGATCTTGAGCTGGTGCTCTGAATTGTCCAGCGCTCAGCTCTGCATTTTCTAATGTGGTAACAAGAGCAGAGCTGTGAGCGTTCGGTGAGTCAACACTCAGGCACCAGGAACAGTCCCTGGACCATAAGTTGAATGAGTTACTAGGTGGCAGCTGATGACTCTGAAGGAGATAACAGCAGCACAGTGCCGAGTACAGCCCTGGACACAGAGCAGGTATATGTCAACTATATTATGTCATCTGCCCCCAAAACCCAGGTCACCACAGAGAGCATCTGGGGGGCATCGCTAGGGAACTGCAGCAAGTCAGGAAGTCTGTCCATGGGCCTACTCTCATGTTTCTTACCCTCTCTCTAGGACCCATTGCCCAAGCTTGTGAGACACAGGCACTCATCCCAAAAGATGACTTTCTCGTCCTCAAAGATGACTACTCCTGGGAATTATTGTGCAGATGAACAGAACGCCCAGCCGCCAGAACCCCATTGCTTTTGTCTCTTTCTCCCCCTCACCCTGGCCCCTACATCTCACTGCAGCTGAGCCACTGTCGGGAGGTTGCTCTGCTAAGCAGCCGTCACATGTTCTGTTACAATCATGTTTTATTATAGCTTTCAAAAGATGACCTCTCATCCACACACTCGTGTTTATAGAGGACTTCTGGCATTCTGAAAGGAAACAGATAGCAGAGTCTCCAAACCCTTTATTTGCTTCAGCTGATAACTGCTCTGGCCAGAGATGAACGCTGCAGTGATTACACATGTAATTTACTACAAAAGACAGTTAATATTACTTACAAACCCGTCATCATTTCTGGGGGAATCAGAGGCAAAACAGCGAATGGGGCAAATCTGAATCCACCTAAGTATCTTGGGCTGATAGAATTACAAGTTTATAGATTTACCATTTAAGAAATAACCCCGTTAGGAAACATTCGTCCTCCTAGGCAGACAATATAAGTAACAAGGAAGATTGCATCCTTTTATGTGGATCAAGGGCACCGGGAGGCTACAAGAGAAAGGAAGGAAAAAAAAATCCCTCGAGGGCTACTTAAATGCTACCCTTGTGAATTATACCTGGGGATATTAACTGGGGAGTTAGAGCTATGAGAAAGGCTCTCATATAACTAAACAGAGTCCCTGAGGTAATGCTGGGAATGAGAAAAATGTGCAAAACTATAGCCTCTTAAACGTGATTATAGGCAAAGCTGCTGTTACTCCCCAAGAAAGGGCATTGGAAGTGGAGGCAGGAATGAAAAAAAACTGTTTTAAAACTTCTGTATCAGACCAAAAATTATAGAGTAGCAACAGCTTAGGAATTTAAATCAGCCCTTTAGTCCATTTCTAAAGTCTTTGTGCCTTAAATTGAAGAAAAGAAAGGAATTAAGTAACTAATTTAAGATTTTTTTGCAAAGTGCAGGAAACAGAAGAGCCATTTCTGCTGAATGATTATTTAAGCCAGCCTGTGATTCCAACTCAGGGTAGCATTTCAAAGGCAAGACTCTGATGTTGGATTTTGTTTCTTCAGGGTTTCCCTTACTTCTGGGGTATCGTGAGAGCTTCCTTTTCGGAGGGTTGTTTCTTGCAGACTAAGGCATGAATTTTGGTGCCTTGTAGGTCTGATTTCAGGGGAAACAGGTGTCAGTCCCAGTCATTTGCCTCTGTCTGAAGGAGCTTTTGGGGGTCAATAGACTCAGTCATGAGATCCTAGGAAGGGCCCCTGAGAGCCTGGTCAGCTGTGTGTTAAGCCTGCCCTTCTCTGAGGCCAGGGGAGAACTTTAGGTTTGTCCTTCCCTTCCCCAGTCTGACCCTAGGGGTCAGGTCACTCAGCCACACTCAGTGGTCACACAGAGATGAGATGAGGTCGGTTCTGTGCAGGTGGCTCCATCTTTTCATCCTGCATGTCTCTGTGGAGGACAAGAGAAAGGATGGGGACAAGATAGGGGTGGGTGTCACTCCAGCTAATTGGGCTTGTCTCAGTCCATCGACTCTAACTCAGGAGGCTGCAGAACGCACCACATTGAGGATGGAGGGCAGGGCCAGGCCCTTTATATCATGGTGATCTTGTCAGACAGTTCTCTCCTGCAGGCAGGGGCAGAGGAAGGAGGACTGTAGTGAACAGCAGTGAGCTTGATGTCTTTTCTTCACTTTCGTAAGCTCTTGATCGACCTTTGGGATATATTCTTTTTGTTTGTTTCTTTGTTTGTTTTAGACTAAGTCTCGCTATTTTTGCCCATGGAACTGCAGGCTCACGTTGCCTGGGGTACCACAGACTCAAGCGATCCCCAGCCTCAGCTTCCCAGGTAGCTGGGATTACAGGCATGCACCACCATCCCAGCTATTTTTTGGGACTAGGTCTCACTGTGTTGCTCTGGATGGGACTTAAACTACATCCCCAGACCTCCCCCCCCATGACTCCATAAACTGTCTCTTACAAGCACACACCACAGTGCCTGGCTTGGGATATAGTCTTTGGAGAGATGTCTAAGCAAGTGCCCGTTGTTGAAGTGGCTCCTGTTGTTGAATTTTAGGAGCTCTTTATATATCGTGGATCTTGGTCCCAGTAGATACATGATTTGCAGACATGTCCCTGCATTTCATGGCAGTCTTTTCACTGTGTTCACACAGCTGGACCCTCGAAGGTTGTCCATCTGGATGAAGTCCAATATGGTGCGTGTTACCCAGCACCAGGGCCCTAAGAACAACAGCAAAACATTTATTTAAATTTTGGGTATTCTCTCCAGGATGAGAATGGGGAGACAGTAAATTCATGGCTCAGTGGTTACACACCTCCAGGCAGCAGGGGAGAGTTTGGTGCATGGGAACCCCGACTCTTGAACCCCCCCCATGGCCAAGATGTTCCTACACAAAGGCCACCCCTGGCGTGGGGGCGGGTGCCGGCTGGTCCTCCTGGGGGAGCCTCCTCCGTCTGTTCCGCTGGCCGCCCTCCAAGGTGCCGCGGTGCTCACCCAGGCATGCAGGCCTCATCTGTTCCTCCCTGGCCCCCGTCGGGCCCGGAAACACAGCTCTCCCATTCGTTCGGTTTCGCTCCCTGCCTTCTCCCTTCCCTGGGCTTCTGTTGCTATCATTTAGCACTTAGCAAATTGCAGAATTTTAGAACAAAAAGACAACCGGAGCCGCCCTGTAATATGCAAATGCAGCCGGAGCCTGGAGGGGAGAGCAATGCTGCCCAGATCCCTGGAACTAATGAGCAGGAGGGCAGAGCTGGAGCAGGATGCGCTCGGCCCGGCGTGGCTCACTGCTGACGGTCAGTGCACACAGGGGACAAAGCCAGCAGCCTCGCCATCCCGCTCGTCTGGGACGTGTTCAGTTCATCTCCCTCTAGGCTCTCCTGGCGGCGGAAGCTGGGAGCTGTTAATGAGGAAGGTAATGCCCGCCGTGGCCTGGGCTGAGTGGTCCTGAGATGATGGGAGTCTGGCTTGGGAGCGCGGTGACCTTGGGCCTAGGGTCACAGCTGATGTCCACCAAGCGCTGGGCAGGGCTGGACCCCCGTTTTAAAGGGGAGAGTGGCCACCTACACCTGCAGCCCCAAAGGACCAGGCTCTTCAAGACACCTCCGACCTGGGGTTCCTCCATGAAGTATTTCAATTTGCCATCAATTTAATAGAATTTAAAAAACCGTATTATTTGTGTTACTTTCCATCATTATCTGCCCCGGGGTTCTCCCACCGCCTTATCACCTGTGAGTCATCATCTTAGTCTGTTGTGCCCTTCCCTCCCCCACTCCCATGCTTTCTGCTTCAGTTTTGCTGAGAGTTAGTTTTAATCAATTTGCCATTTCAAAGCTGGTGTCCGGAAGCCCCGCCTCCTGCCCCGGAGGAGGAGATGTGCACCCTGGGAGTGGACGCGTTGCTTTGCTGTCAGGCACGTTGCGGCTTTAGTGCTTATGGGTCGCTCTGTGACAGTCATCGACACAGTGGTTACGGACGCTTAAGTCCCAGCCCCTGCAGCCCAGGTCAAGCCAGCCTTGGGGAGGGGGCGCTGGCACGGCCCAGCAGGCGCCCACTGACCACAGTGGACAGTGGCCTGAGAGCTGGACAGCCCGTGGCAGACGCCTCCCACAGCAAGGACATCTGGGCTGTGCTTGCTGGACATCAAGCGGCCCTAATTTTAGGGCTAACAGCTGGATAATTGCTGCACTCTTGTTCCTGTCCTTTCTGGGCGTTTCTAGATGCCGACAGATGTCCCTTAACTCTGCTGGCCGCGTGTCCTCTGTCCAGTACCGGTCTCACACTTTTGGGTTTCTTGCTACTCTGGCAGGGCTGAGCTGCTCGCTGGAGTTGGCTGGTGGCGTCTTAGCTCGGTTCTCCCTTTCTCTCTCAGTCTCAAAGTTCCTCCTCTTCTAAGTTCCTCCTTTTCTTCCCTTCCCTTGTGGACACACAGGCTTGTCCTTGATGGCCGCGAGCCACTGGGGGGTCCTTGGAGCCTTCTCAGCTCATGCTCTGCTCCCTCCTGTTTCTCTCTCCTCTCCTTCCAGCCTGGACACTCGTCTCCCTTCCCATGCCAGCTCCCAGGCCTGGTAGGCCACCCGGAGTCCCTGTGTGCACGCGTGTGATGTATGATATGCGCACATCACAGATGAACATGCACATGCAACCGGTGCAAAACTGTCTCTGAAGGGTAGTATGACCTTCAACACGACCCTTGTTTCCAGAACCCAGAATCTTAACGGTTCTGTCATTTGCGAGGGCTGCTTTAATGCTGCTGAAAGTTTCTGTGCGAGCTGAATAGGAAGTGAAGGTGAACACATAGAATGACTTAAGTGTCTTAATAGATTCTTAAAAATGTAAATAAATTAAAAGCAAAATCTGGGGTACTGTTGAATTTGGGTGTTGAGCATATGAAGCTTACTGTAGGATATGGCTATGCTGTGCTTTTGAGCTAGTTGAAGTATATTTTTGCACACAGATATGTGCATATATATATGTCTGTGTATATATATATACATATATATGTGTGTATATATACATATACATATATATATATATAAATCTAATATATATATAGGATTCAATGAGGATGTTGTTCTGAAAGTCTATAATTCTGTCTTTCTTACTGGCTGTACTTAAGCCTGTACTTAAAATGATGTAACAGCAAAAGAAATGAGTGAGTGAACCATTTTTTTCATTTGCAACACTGGTTTACGATGCTGTTTATAACTTATGAGCAGAGATTCACAGCTCCTCAGACGCTTGCTCTGACACCATGCCCTCCTCCAAAATGCCTGTGGTCCTTCTCCCAAACACCCTGATCCTCCCCCATAGCCCAGAGGACCCCTCTTTCCTCTGCCCCCACTCTTCCTCACACCCTCTAGGAGCCTCAGGTCTGCAGCTAGATTTCTAGTTTCACTTGGTTTGGTGTGGCCAGTTTCTTGGTTCTGTTTCTCTGTATTCCACCTGTGAGTAAAATGACTCATTTTTCTTCCTCTGACTTATTTCACACAGCCTCAGCCCCTCCGCCACCACCCATGTTATCACAGATGGCAGGGGCCCATCCCTTTTCATGGCTGAGTAATATTCCACCACGTACATAGACCACATCTCCTCCTCCACTGCGTTGTCATGTGCCCATAGGTTGTTGTCAAACCATGGCTATTGCAGACAGTGCTGTGGTGGGCATAAGGGTGACTTTGCCTGGAACGAGTTTCTTTGCACTCCTTGGGTAGATTCCTAGGAGTGGAATTGCTGGGCTACATGGTAGACCGATGTTTAATATTTTGAGGACTCGCCATGCTGTTTCCATAGGCGCTGGAGTCGCCTGCATTCCCACCAGCAGTGCATGAGGCTCCTCTGTTGAGCTGAAGACATTTTCTCAGCTACATGAATGATTCTCAATGCAATCAATGTAAACAGTTAGGAGCATGTACAAATAGGGGCTATGGCAGCCACAGTTTCATCTTCCTGATGTAACTCTTAGCTCCTGTAGCTCGTTCTTCACATTGTTGCGTGGCAGCGGGGATCATTTAGAGTTCTGCTTCATTCTCAGTGGTGGTGGTGAGCGCCAGCTGTGGACTCTGGATGTTTTGATTGTAGGGTCTTCAATTACCCTGAAGAGGGGCAGCGATCAGATTTGACCCCAATGACCCCATGCAGGACAGCTGTCAATGGTGAGGACATCTTGGTCTTGCTTGTGGATCCTTATGTATTTTACACTGTAGTGTACCCTGAGGTTCTCCCGTCACATGTCACCCATGAACCATCATCCTGGTCTCTTGTACTCCTCCCTTGCCTGATTTCCCTCTCCCTCTCCCTCCCTTCTGGATCAGTTCTGTTGTCCATTTTAACTTTGTCTTGACCTTTTGCCTGTCTCCCCTCTATCCCACATGTACGTGAGACCATCCCGTATATCTCTTTTTCCTTTGTGGCTTATTTCCACCAGCACAATTCCTTCTAACTCCATCCATGGTGCCTGTGCATCTGATCAGCTAAGTATTTCTAGTAATGCAGGAGGTGAGGCAAGTGAAGGGGGGTATGATGGGCAAGCGTGGTAGGTAAACTGAAGCAGAGACGCAGATCTCGTGAAGACTTCCTTCCGGGGTCTTTGCATGGCAAAATGGTAGAAAGCTCTCTTTTCCCAGAAATCACACTTTCAGGTGTTTTGTTCCCGGATGACTCCAGGGTATGACATTATAAGACTTGCTGGGCATTTTTCAGTCTCTCTGAGACCCCCTACATTCCAGTCCCACTGATCCATATCCCTGAGAAGGAAGCTCTTCATCTTTCCTAGGTTCCCTGGAGCCTTCATAGGTGACAGTCCAGCACCCAGCTGATGGGCCACCAGGGGATCTTGGAATGTTCTGAGCCTTCTAGCATCGACTGAATTGTTCTTATTGGGGCAAAAAGGGAAATCATAGTCTTAATATCCTGATCCTCACCAGTCAAGCACCTGCTACACTAATCCCTTTACTATAAATATTTAATTTAATTTAACATATTAAATTTAATATATTAATTTCAATATATGTATATATAATTCAACATATGTATATCATAAATTTAATATGTAAAGTTAATACATTAAATTTAGTCTATTAATAATTTAATATAAATGTTATTATAACAGCCTGTGGGACCCAATCGCTGTCTGTCTCCATGTTTTGTATATGTGTGTATACAAATAAAGCATTGACAGTTATTTCAGAATTTGGTTTCCCCTTGCATTTCACAGTTCCAAGTCTCCCTGAAAACAGCAAAGACTAAAACTAATAATGTTTTGGCACCTAATGAGCTATTGTAGAGGAGACAGGGCAGACTTAAGATGTCAGATGTCCTCATTTAGCTCTGAAAATGATCTCCATCTACAAACATCCTCGCTTCTGCAGCCAGTGTGTGTTGAAATAGAACCAATGCAAAGTTTGAGAGAGAAGCAAGCCTGACCCGAAACTCAAGCTCCACCTTTGACTGTGTAAACCTCGGCAAGCCATGCATCTTCTCTGAGCTCTATCACTTTATTATAAGTTGAAAAAATCATCTTCACTTGACAGAATTGCCAGAGAATTTAATCAGACAATGTCCAGGAAGGACCCAGAACAATAAACACTCAAGAAGTATTAGGCATCGATCACGCTGCATTTTCTTAGCTCCGCTATCTTATTGGATTTGATATAAATGTGCTTTTCTTTGAATAATCACGCTTTCTCAGATTCTTTCTAGGGCAACGCTGGTTTGTTCTAGAAGCCATGCTACATCTCCGAATGAAGTGAAACATTTCAAAGCAAAGCACTGAAACATCTTAAAATAAAATTTAAAAAAAAAAAAAGGCTTCTGTTTTAAAGCCAGAAAGACTTGGGTTGAAATCCCCGTGCTGTTGCTAAGCGGGTGTCTGTTTGTTTTGTGGCAGCTCAGTTTCCTCATCTGCACAGTGGGGGTGCTGTTCCTTGCCTAACAAGTTTGCTCTTACCTTGTAAGAATGCGCACACACTGTGTGACTTCGTTAAAGGCTCACCTCACTTTTAGCTGGCGGTCAGAAGTCTGGGGACCCCCTGGCTGGTCCAGCCTGGTCTTCCTCTTCTCTGTGCGGTCTCCGTTTTGAGCCAGAGCTCCGGGGCACCTGTTCTGAGGAGTCCTCAGCCAGTGGGGGATGGATGACCGGAGAATAGGAGAAGCTGGGACTCATTTCCCCCATCTCTGTTTCTTGTAGCCTCTCCAGGTCCTCCCTCAGCACCTCCTTCTGAAATATGCCCACCCTGGTCTGTGACCACCATGCATGAGCTTCAAGGATACCTCTTCTTCCTCTGTGCCTCTTTTCGGGGTTGTGACAGCTTTAGGAATCCCAGTTTCTGGCTTGTCTGCGAACCCCTTTGAGACTCCCCAACATTTTCCAGCTGCTTGAGGCAGATGCCTTCTTGTTTAAAAGATCTTGAAGAGCTTGTGTCTCACTGTAGGATAATATCTATCCCTCTGAACATGTTTCCCCCTGCAAAAGATTGTAGATGTAGGTGTCATCACTGGAAAGGATCAATATGGATCTCTTGTCTGTTTGTCTATACATCCATTACCCATCATATATATCCATCCATCCATCCATCCATCCATCCATCCATCCATCCATCCATCCATCCATCCATCCTCTATCTATCTCCCTAGCCAGCTGTCCATATATCTATCTTATAGTTTAATAAACTTTTATCTAAGGATAATTTGCAACTACAGTAATTGGAATAATTTTGAATCCACAGAGACTTTTCACATACCTCACATCTCCCTTGTGTTGGCAATTTCCATCACACACTGCGTTTATCAAAACCAAGAAGCCAACACAGCCACGATGCTATTACCTAAACTCCAGACTTGCTTCAGGTTTCAGCATTTCCCCTGCAGTATCCATTTCTCTGCCCAGGGTCCCAACCAGAAAACACAAGTCTTACTCTGCTCTCGATCATGGTGCTCTCTCCTCTCCTTGTCCTTCGTGCCTTTGACAGTTTTAGGAAGCAACAGTCAGGTCATTTATAAACATGCCTGAGTTGGGGTTTGGCTGATGTTTTGCTCACGCTCAGGCTTGTGTTACTGCTTTGGCAGGAGGATCAGACCACAGAAGGGAGATGCCCCTTCCACTACATCGTGCCGAAAGTGCTGAAGGTGACCTCTGCCAGGTTCCCCACTGACTATTAGCTCCCTCCTCAGTTCAGACTGGGAGGGAGGTAACTAATCCAGCCCACATGTGGGGTGAAGGGAATTGCATCCTCAAGCCCATGGAGGGCTTATCTGCATCTACCTTATTTGACAGATTTTATCAGGCATCTTTGTCCCCTCTCCAAATTTCTTTCTTCACTTTCTTTTCCATCTCAGGATGCACCTGTGCTATTTCATGTGTTATTTCATGCTCTGGCTTCATCTCAAAGACCCTGGTGGCCAGTCATCCGGCTCTGGTTGTGGGTCCCTTTCACGCCAGCACCACTGTCTCTGTGACCTGCCTCTGTCCTTCTGCCTTGGGAGCTTGCTTACTTGCTGCACTAGAACATGAATCATGCTCGTTTCTGCCGTCCCAGCTGGGGGATCAGGCATCTCTCCTAGGGAGCCTTGAATTTCCCCGGTGCTTTTCTCCAGCTTGCCCATCAGAGGGAGGAATAACGCATACATTCCCTCAGCAAGTAGGTACCGAACAAGGCTGGCAGCCCACGGCTGCTTTTGGAATAGAACAAACACTGCCTCTGCTTTCCAAACTATTCAATGAATACACACACCCTGCGTGTGGATGCCACGTCGTGTGTGCGTGCAAATCTCTAAATCTCTAAATATATTGGCTTAAGAAAGCTTCATTTGTAAATTATCATCCAACGGAGACTCCATTTGCAAGACAGTTGGAATTCCCACAGGGCAAGGCAGAGCTTTCCCTGGGTGTGTAGATGCTTGTTTGTTCCAGTGGAGAGTTTCCCTCAGGTGAAAGGTCCAGCTCACCACTCAATTTGACAAACCCAGGCCCTGTGCAGAGAGCGGGGAGAGGTGTGGGCTGGTCTCAGCATCACTTATGCTGGGCATGTACCTCATAAATGTGGTGGCCCAGGAACCCCCGGACCTGATGGATCCCTCGCAGGCATGCTGTGTTCAGTGCCCGTCCTGCCAGGCTGCCCTCCATGTGGCCCGCAGGAGTCCTCTCCTCCATGTCACAGGTGAGGCTGTTCACTTTGCTAAAGGATTTTCAGCTCTGAAAGTAATTTTCTCCAAGGATCAGTGTGGGGAGGGTTGAGAGTCATTTCATTGGCCTGTACAGGTAGAGGCCAGAGTTTCAGACACAAACAATCTCATAAAAAAGTGCAAATCAAGATTCTGGGAGCTTCTGCATGGGGCGGGGTGTTTCTCAGATTGGATTGTTGTTGCCACTGTCTTCTGACCCCCAAATGTATAGAAAGCAAGAATATGTACAGTGATGTCAGAAAAAGACAGCGATGCTCTTGCCACATGTCCATGGTTGACTTTATACAACACAATTCTAAAAGTTGCCAGATCACACAGGACTTACTGATCCAATGCGATGGAATCCTAGGTGGATAGTAAATGTCATGAGGGGGAAGTCTAATTCCACCGCTGAGGCTAACTCACCAAAGATACTCCAACAACATGGATGATTATATTCCAGTTACCGTTGGGACTATTCTCTGGGAGATGGACTTGGGAATGCATCTCTACATTGTCTGTTTCTTTACAGCTTCAGCATTTTAGGGTGAAGATGGGATATTTAGGGAACTTGCCAATAATATAGTAATTAACGTGTAACCTAATATTCCCGGTTGACACTATCATTCAGATAAAGCCCCTTCTAGATAATGAATTGGTTCTAACTTCTGATACATTTCTGATCTCTTGATATGGATGAGAATCTTTTACGTGGATTATCCTAAATGTGTGATGGGTGACATGTTTTCTGCCATCATCACACACCAGCTGAGGTCAGGAGTCAGCATCGCTGGAGCCTTTCCTTTCTTTTGTTTCTTAAGTATTTTTTTAATGACGCACATATGTATTTTGACATCATGGTATATCCAAGGTTCTCCCACCACCATGTTCCCTGTGAACCATCATCTTGACCTCTTGTGCTCACCCCTTTTCATGCAGAATGTGAGCGTCTATCCAGGAGTTGGCTGGCTTTTTGTGAAAATGAGAGATGACCTGGTTACTGGGCCTGGGGGGCTTAACCACTGGCTAAGCCAACCACTTGAGGGCCAATATCAGGGCTGCAGAGATAGATCATCACTAACTCAGCTTGGACCAACAGGAAAAATCCCTCCTGGTTCTGGAGGCCAAAAAGTCCATAATGGGAGTGTCTACGGGTTGGTTTCCTCAGAGGCTCTGAAGAGAGGCCCCTCTACTATAGTGTCTGGTGGTTCCCCACAATCCTGGGTGTCCTCCACCTTGGTTTCCCTACTCTGGCCTCTGCCTCAGAGTTTATATGATCTCCACATGTCCCTGGACTCTCACACTCATTTGTTTGTGAGGACATTAGCCACCCTAGCTTACACTCACTCCTGATCTACTGTTAGACCAGGATGAGATGCTAGGTTGGTTTTGCTTGATAAGCAGGTTCCTCAAGGACCCTGTCCCCATTCTGAGCCCCTGGAGGAGGCAGGGTAGAATGTCAACTCTGCTTGATTATTGGTAAGAGACCCTTAAAAGGTAGAGATTGCTAGGACAGTTCAACCCAACTGTTGAACACAATTGTTTTGGGGTTAGGACTGAAATAACTAACCTTTCTATGAAAAGCCTAAAAAGAAGGGAGGGTGGAGTTGCACCGCTGGTTCTGGGGGCCCCTCACCCCCCCACTGCCAATTAATTCCTCTCTGGTAGCATCCTGAAGACAGGTCTATCCTTGTTTGGCGCAAGCCCGGTCTGTGAAATGCACTTTCTATTTACAAAATAGGTATTTTGTTCAGGCTATTTTTCTCTCTAAAGTGGCATTTTTCCACCCTAGGAAAGATAGCAACCTCTTTATTCCAAGAGCTCCCTGTTGGATTTCAACCAGCATTTCATTCACCAGCGCTAGTCATTCAGCAACACCCACACGTGAGGTCTTCTACCCCTGTCAGCATGGTCATGGGGAAAGTCAGCATTTCCTCAAAATAAAGAGCTTCTTCTCCATGAGCTGACCATATGCTTCCATCACCCTTCCCCGATGCACGAGAATGTCATTGCAAACGCCCATGTTTTCCCTCCTCTGAAATTCTCTATTTATAGCCTGCCTATTGGCATGCACGTGAGGCGTCAGCACTGCCATTAACAGCAGATGGATTGAGCCTCAGCCACATTTCCCCTCTCACTGGCTCTGTCTGCCAGCATGGAGAATTATCCTCCCTTGCTTGCTAATCCTCCTGCCATGTGAGACTCAGCACCCCCGCCCTCTTGGCTCTGGGAACGCATGCGTGCCCATTGTACCACTCCCTTGACATCACAGCTTGACTTGCTGAGTTCTGATTTTGAACCTATATTTAGAGACAAGGACAATGAGCAGTTTGACTGTAAGGAGAGCGGAGCTGCCCTCTGTGAAGAGGCCTGCGTAGCAGAGCAGATCGGAGGCCTGTTCTCAGGCCAGAACATCTTTGTGGCGATTTTCAGGCTTTTGTGCAAAAGCAGATTTTTCATCATCCTATGTCTTCGTCTGTGCTTTGTGTACCTGGTTACTCAACAATCAACACATAGTTCTGTCCATCTTCCATGTTCTTTAACAATATTTATTAGTTTGTCACTAGTCGATTCATTAACTCTGTGCTGTGACCTTGAGATTCTTGCCCCAAAGATAACTCAATGCAATATAAGTGTTTTATTTCAGTCATATAATAATCCCAGTTGTGGATTCTTGATCAGGGAGAGACTGACTTCACTGCAGTGGTTCATGGACACAGGTTTTACAATTTTTGTGGACCAGGTTTCCTGTAGGTTTCACTATCACCATCATCATCACCACCACCATCATCATGAACATTGTCATCATCACCATCACCACCACATCATTACCATCACCACCACCATCATCACTATTGCCATCACCACCACAACCACTATCATCAACTTTATGTCATCATCACCACCACCACTGCCCTCATTGTATCATCATTATCACTATCTGTGTCTAGCAGGTGGAAGAGGTTTTAAAAGCATAGAGAACACATGCTTATTAAAAAAATCAACCTAAACTCAACATGCATTTTATTATTCACATCTGATTTTGGGGAAATCTCTCTGCAAGGCAAGTTGCAAAGGAAGTCAGTCTAGTTGTGAGCTTGGGAGAAGAGGGAAACAGAACTTTTTAGGGTAAACAGAATCTCCTATACTGGATCTTAAAATTTTCTAATATTTGATTCTTTTTTTCCTTAACATTGAATTCAAATGAAGACATCTCAGTTTACTTTTTGTAGAGTAACCACAGCCATTAGTCACAGCTAGCAGACTGCTAGGACTTCCTGTTACCTGAGAGTCATTTATGATAAGGGTTTACTACAGTGAGTTTTCTTTGTTGCAAAATACAAGACTTTCTAAGAGGAGTGAGAAAGCATTGTAACTAATGACAGTATTCTGATTATTGTCTGGATTATTTCACACCAGGGATACCAACCACCTCTACATCTAGTGTCTGTTTGTGCAAATGAAGTTTTATTGGAACACGTGTGTGCTCATTCATAGATTGCTTATGGATACTTTGACTCAACATCAGGGTTGAATTTTGCAACGTAGATCATATAGTCTGACGTTGAAGATACCAACATTGCGCTCCTTTTAGAAAAATTATGTCTAAACATGGGTCTTCAAACAAGATGCTTAAGAACCAAGACATGCTGGAGAGTGGACAGCAATAACTGGTTAGATGATAGATAAGACCTTCTACCAGGACAGCTCCATCTTGACCCAACCTCTAGAGTGCTGTGCCAGTTTCCATTTGGGAAAATACATATTTGAAACTGACTACTCAGAACTATTCTGTAGAATGTGAGGGAAATGGATCCTGCGCTTCCTCCCAAGTGGTATGAAAGTACTCACAATATAGCCTTTGTATAAATGATATAGACGTGTCTGAAGAGAAGAGCCTTCCAGCAGAGGTCACTGCATTCCAGCATTCACACATCCACAAGCACCTGGCAAATGCATCTCACATGGTCCAAGCTCAGAAGAACAGGTGTGTTCATCAAGCAAGCCTTGGATTCTCAGGGCAACCCCTGCCTGTTGGCGGGAAGGTTGACTGTAGACTAATGGCCACCCCATGGCATTTCATATCATCACAACTGGAGAAAACGAGGCCCAGCTGTGGGCACCAAGTGAGTCCTCATTGAGTCAGGAGGTTCCAGGTGAGGTCGACTTTGATAAGGATTCTGCACCCTAGAGGTGTGGGGGCATGCCCGCGGAAGTTGTGCCGAGCGAAGTTGCAAGTGAGGCTTTTCCAACATCTAAGTGACTTTGCGAGTGTTCTGCGGTGCCAGCCCAGAGCTGCTGCTGTCTGTTTCCCACTCTGTGCCTCAGACAGGCAGGAGTGCTGCCTGTCTTTTCCTGTCCACCCGAGAGCACCTCCTCTTGTCATGCCAGATGCAGCTACAGCACAGCGACGACTGGGGAGCAGCTCACTGCCTCTTCCCCAACTGGACCTTGAACATCTTTGCTCCCAGGGCTGTGCGTTTGTGTTTACATGGGCAGAAGAGGGCTAGTTTGGGCCTGTTTGTCCCTGTGACCTTTAGTCACCCTGCAGGGTGACCCACCTGCCACTGGTACGGACTGACCAGTGACTATCCTTCTAACCCTAGAAAAAGAAAATGCTGGCAGTGACACCGCTGATCATAACCACTCATTTTCTGAACATTGGCTGAAGGTTCTTCCAAAAACCAGACCTAGAAACCATTCAATATGCACAGTAGCCAAGTGAGCTGCGGCTGTTATTATTCATGGAGGAAGAAACTAAAGCAGAGAGGGCGAGGGGTGCATCTGAAGTCCCATAATCACCATAAGGCACCAGCACAATCATTGGCGTTTCTTAGGACAACCACTACACATTGAACACGGATTGCTTGTATCGAATCCTCACACAACCCTCTGGGATGGGTCCTGCCCCAGTCCCCGTATCAAGTGAAGCTCATTTGAGAGAGGAGGGAGTCAGGATGTCAACAGTTTCACCCATTTGCCCGAGCTCACATCGCTTCTGTGTAGCAAGTTCCTATCCTCTTGGTCCCGGAACCCTGGTCTTCGCTCCCACACCTGAACTTGGTGCGTTGGCACCAGGGAGGGGGGGAGCCCTCACCCGTGTACTCTAAAGCTCTCGGCTCAAGGCGAACGCCCAGCGGAAACCACCAACGTGGTGTCCTTGAAGCTGCCTCATCGCCCGCGCAGCTGCCTTCTCTTGCTCCTCTCCATGAAGAATCCTCCGCGCGGAACACTGTGTTTACTCCCGCTGTTGTCCTCCCATTAAATGAGGGATGAGCACTGCCATCCGCAAGAGCAGAGCCACAGGGCGAGAACACAACACAGAGAATGCGAGGGGATTATTTATAGACCAGAGGCCCCGGAGGAGAAGACAGAGCGCGCGGAGCTTAATCATGGCGCCGGGAATCAGGACCGTGGACACGGGCCGTAAAGGGTCAGGCCTGCAAGCCAATTAAAATGACTCCCAGACACTTAACGCTCAGGGGCTGAGCTTGCAGCCAATGGCGTGATCCGGCTGGGGAGGGAAAACAGCTCCCGATGGCCCAGGCCCCTGCGCCCTTAGGCCGCCAGGCAGCGGACCACACAGTGCGAATGTTTCAGCCTCCGTGATAATGAGTGTGCGGCCTCATTACGCTGGCCGGCGTCTCTTGGTGTTTTCAAATGGAAGCGTGCAGCCATCAGTCCGCCTTGCCTCTTGAGACGTGTCCAAGCCACGCATCGTGTGAAGATGGCGAGGGTTGCGGAGGTAGTCGGGACTCTCCATCAAGCCCCCGGCGACTGCTCCCCCAGTTACCTTTCCCCCTCGTTAAGTGCATACCCAAATATGTAGGATTCTCCGAGTTACAACAGACAGAATCCTGAACTCAGCTCAAGGAAGGGTCTGAGGATTTAGTCATGCTCCGGAAACTAGGGGGTGGCACGGTGGGACTGACTGTGGCTGCCTGGAATGTGTCTGCCATTGTGAAGCTCTGTTTCTCCAGTTCTCTGTTTTGTTGGTTCTGTTCTCAGGGTCATCCATATATGGTCAAGGGATACCCATGCTGGCTGACACTTCTCTCTGGTTTCTTGGGATTGCTGTAAGAAATCACCACCAACCAATGACTTGAAACCAGGAAAATCTATCCTCTCACACTCAAGGGACCCCAAACCTGAATGTTTGGGTGCCTCTGGAGGCTCTGGAGTGAAGTCCCTTTATGCATCTCCCCCAACTTGATGCTGCCAGCGTCCTTGGTTTCCCTTGGCCTCCAGTCATATCACTCTGGTCTCTGCCTCCACGTTATCATGTGTTTCTTCCCTGTGTGTCTCATTGTCTCAAGTCTCCTTCTCTTACCTTGTCAGGAAAGTCGCCATCGGGTTCAGGATTCATCCTAACTCCAGGATGATCTTATCTCAAGTCTTAGCCACATTTTCAATGACTTTTTGCAAATCACAGAGGAGGATCACAGGTCATAGGTCATAGGTGAAGGTCACAGGTAACAGGTGAAGGTCACAGGTGAAGGTCACAGGTCACAGGCAAAGGTAACTGGTAACTGGTAAATATAAGCTTTTAGGGCAAAACTCAGCCCATTGCACATATCAATGTATCAACCCCAATATGAGAAGAGCAAACCTCAAAACCCTGAGCTGATTAGCTCTGATCAGTTACGATGACCTGCTTAATGAAATAGACCCACATCTCTGCTAGTCTCTGTAGCTAGAATTCATTGCTCTTGTGGGATGTCCTCCAACCTTGAGGGAAGATCACACCAGTTTGACGCACCCATTCAACCACAAAGAAGATGGACCCTCAGTGTGAATAAGCTGATGGAAACGAGATCTGAAGCCCCAAGGGAAAGTGAACTTGGAAGAAGCTGTCACAAGAAGGTGGCGCAGACTTGGTGCCAAGTTCATGTTGGCCAACCGGCCTTTCATCATCTTCAGACCATTAGAAGATCCAAGAGTGACATGTTGGAAGGAGGGGCATCTGCCTGGAGAGGGAATGCTGACAACACATTTGAGTCTTTTACTGAATCATGGGTTTCTTGATTGAGACACCAAGAGGGTGTTTGTTAAATGCAGATCTGAAAAAGTGAAGTAGAGTAGAGTAAAAAGTGGAGTAGTAAATGATCAAGAAGCTTGAATGGGCAAGTGGATGGGCATTCACCCTTTCCTTTCCTCTCGAGTTTCCCAGTTTTAAAGATCAGGTTTGGGATTTAGTTTTTACATTCCCATTGGGGCCCTCCATGGCATGGATGGGCTGAGAGCGGTGACATGGCTCTGGGGACAAACCCAGTGTAGACTTTGGTTTGTGTTGTTTAATTTCTGCTTCTGTTCTGCCAAGTGGAACAGCACAGTGGCTCCTGAAGAAAGACTAGTTGATGCATGAATTAGCTTATGGCCCTTCTTCTTAAGATCCTCTGCAAGCCCTCAGTAGTGTAGGGATAACTATTTCAAGGCACATGCTATATTTTTACAGAGCTTCTTCAACTGTGACCTTTGTCAGTCTGCTGTCTATGTGTCTTTCTCCGAGCTCCTACTGGGACCCAGCAGTGTCACAGCAATGGGGAACCAGTGGGTGAACTAGCAAAGGCTCTTGCCCTACTCTTCCCTTGTAAGCCCTGAGGCCTGCATTCTACCAGGAAGAGCCTGAGACCCCTTGCAAGCAAATGAAGTCAGTGAGTGTGGAATCACTGGGGAGAGCTGCTTGGAGAAAGAGACAGTGTGAAGGGCATCTTGGAAGCGATGTTTGCTAGGCAGGCGGTGATGTGGGTGGGGGAGGCCATCCCCATGGAGAACGATGAGACCCCGATGACAAACCCATTGTCAGGTTGTCGGTTTTATGCCACCACTGGTGGTGGTTCGCACTGCCTGCCTCGTCCCGCGGAGTCTTTTCTATGGGAATCTCATGGATGCCATGGAAAAGGGAGATATGAGAAAAAAAGAAAAAAACTAACAGAACAAAACAGAAACCCCCAGAACCTTGCAAGGGAATCGAATCACAGGAAGGAGGAGGCCGTTGTATAGACGGCTGACACCGTCCCTCTCCGACGCGCAGCAGACAAAGGTGCCTTGGGTTCATGAGATGACTCACCCCTTCCTTTCTAAAGTGTTTTGTAGTCTGGCTTCAGAATGCAGAGAAAAGCCTCTCTTGCCTACTTGAAATTCTTGACTATTTTCCTGGTTTGGGGAGATGGAGTTTTTTGCAGGGCAGCCGCCTTTATCTTTTCTGGCAGGAGGCTCAGGAGTGAGCGATGATGGGGAGGGAACCACAGAGCTTCTGTGGCTCTGACAGCGCCTTCTAGTTAGCCTGCCTCCCACCTCCCACCTCCCACCCACTTTTCTTCTGCTTGCGGGAGGCTCTGTGCCTTGGGTGTTAGCATAGCTTCAGTCCCAGAGATTCGTGCAAAACCATCTCTTACTTCCAAAGTAGCCACTCTCAGCTCCTCGCCAAGGACAGTGAACCACGTGGTTGTGCTTGGCAAGATTTGTGGCATTTCCAAAGGTGGGTGAGAAGTGGAGCTGATGGTAAAACCCCAACAGATGAGAAGGGTTGCTCCCTTCCTTCTGATGGTGCCAAGTCCCCGAGGGTGAATGTTGCATTCATCATTTGCAATATTCAGCTAACGCCTCTTGTAAACCATGGCAATGGCTCGGGATGGCTCCAGGGACCAGACCTTGTTTTCTAAGAAATCACTTTCTGTTGGGTGGAGGATGACACAGTCTCGCAGTCAATTACAGTCAAGCCTCAATGCAGTCAGTTCGGTAGGTTTGGGAAAATGCGACTTTAATTGAGATGACTTATAAGGAGAACAGGGGCCTGAAGAATGCTGTCTTGCCCAGCATGAGTTGGGATCATTATGTTTCTCATCCCCGTCATAATGAGATGGCATCAAAGAGGCAAGCATTATGCTGAGCACTTGCTGTGTTTCGTCATGATGAGGTGAAAGGCAAAGACAGAGGTTGAACAACTGAAGTTAGGAAGAAATCCCTCCACCCCCAGCCCCAGACAGTGTTTACCTTTACCCCTCTAAGCCAGACTTCAAAACATGGTAGGTGGAGCTGGCTACATGGCACACAGCTTTAATCCCAGTCTAGGATGGGAGGCTGAGACTGGGAATCGCTTGAATCTGTGGGTTCGAGACCTGCCCGGGGCAACATAGCAAGACCTAGTCTCAAAACATAGCTGGGCATGGTGGTGCACGCCTGTAATCCCATCTAGCTGGGAGGCTGAGGCTGGGGATCGCTTGAGTCTGGGGTACCCCGGACAACAAGTCTGTGCTTCCCTGGGCAACATAGCGAGACCTAGCCTCAATAAAAAAAAAAAAAAAAAGAAAAAAGACAATTTGAATGAATGAATGAATGCATGCATGAGTGATCTGCTGAGAACATGGACATGGTAAGATGCTTGCAGTAGCCAAAATTATCCACTATAAAATAAACATAAACTGAGACTCCTTTTCCCTTTTCTGACATGTAAGATGGCAAGATCTCACCCTGTTAGAACTCTCAGAAAACTTTCTTTTTCTCTGTTGTTTCCCCTCCTTGCTTGAACAGTCCCTAAGTTCTTTCCAGCTAAGCCAGCCTCATGGCAATGTTCAAAACTGTGTGGTCTTCAAAAAAAAAAAAATGCGGAGCAATCTGCCTTATCAGTATCTCTTCCAATTAATGTAATCTTGTTTCTGTTATTTCCACCATATTTTTCAATCCAGCGAGCCTCATTACATTTGCAAGTGCATTAAATGAGGGCCTCTATAGAAGGAGAACGATGATTATCAGCTAATTTAATTATGTTTCTACATTTGCAGCATTTAATGGTGTCTGCCATTGTTGTGGGGCTTCTTCCATGGGCACGAAGTAGAAATTAGCATTGATCCCCTGTAAAGTTTACATTATCAGATAAAACTTGACAGCTCGTGGAGGTGCATGTTCAGTAATTTTTGAATCTAATCAAAATTGATTTATGTGCAATCAAATTACAGAAATAAAGAAACAGTTTCACATAATTTAGTTGCTGATTATAGTGTTGCCTGTCTCTGAAGTCACACCGATGGGCGCCTTTCGTTGTACATCAACATTTCATCAAGGTCTGGGCTTCTGGGGATAATTTCTCTTCCTTTTGGTTTAGATCGCATCGTGGTTCCTTGTCTTCTGTTTCAGATTGAATTGCACATCCATGCCTCCGGGTCTCCTGTCCTGTTTAGCAACTGGAGGTCTAGATTGTGTCTCACAGCAGAAGGGAAGGTCCCTGGGGAAGCAGTGGGTGCTCAGGGGTGCAGTGGGTGCTATAACTTCATCCTTCCTCCTTCCTTCTCCTCCCCTGTCCCTAAGGATTCTCCACCAAGTCAAAAATAAGCACACCAGACCCGTGGGAGCGAGAGGATAGAGTTCAGCTTAGTGCTTGCAAAGCTGTATTGAACGGGTATCTGTTTCCAATGGCTTAGCAGACACTAACTTCATAGTTGTCGTGTGCCAGATATGAAGGTCTTTACATGCAAAACTCTACTTAATCATCATAATAACCTAAAACTAATGACTATTACCCCCATTTCCATTTTAAAGATGAAAACATAAAAGTGCAGGAAGTTGGAATATTTAGCCCGAACGGCCCAACTGGTAGGTGAGAGCACCAGGATTCTGGTCCAGGTGACCTGGTTCAGTTGCTTTTCCTCCAGTAGCCATTGGCCTTCCACCTCCCAGCCCCCTTCACCCCTACAATCCCATCTGGAGCATGTTGCTGGCTAAACTGGAAGGAGGATGCTGATCCACATCTCACCACTGGAACGAGTTCCAGTAGCAGGAGCTTGAAGCCTGCTCTAGGAGTGGTGCCCTGAGCCCTCACCTAAGTGTGTTTACCTGGCCCAGGTACTGTACCTGCCTTAGGTGAGCTTAGGAAACAGAGGTCCAAGGAAAACATATATTGTTGGGAGGTAGCGAGCAGGAGAGAGAGGGAAAAAGAAAGAAGAGGAAGAGAGTGGAGGGGGGTATAAAGGAGAGGCTCACGGGGAGAAAAGTCATTCTGACACCCCGTAAGCTTGATCAGGTTCAGGTGAGGAAGAAGATGGAAGGAAATGTGCTTCCCTGAACACTGAGCACAGCAGGGGACTGGAGTGAGCCCCTGGGTTGTGGCTCAACAGGGACGCAGGGAGGAGGGCGGACATAATGGCTCACCCCTAGACTGAATCTTAAGCATGCACGACATGGGACGGATAAGGTCCCTTTCCCTAAAAATCAGTAGCATCTTCTCCAACTAAACATGACCACAAGGTAGGTGAGCTGCCCTGGAGCCTGCAGGGACAGTGGGGATTTTGGAGGAGGATGAGACGGGAGCTGCACCGTGAAAGGATAGGATGATGTTTGAGCAAAATGCACCATGTCTTGGTGTGCAAGGAGGACGTTCAGGAAACGGTTAAACCATCCCTGATGTTGACCAGCTTCGTCCACACACTCCTTGAAGCTCTTCTCTGTCTAGGGCCCACGTAAACAGCTCCGTCCGTGATGGGCACTTGACTAATGCCTTGGGGTGCTTGGTGTGGCCCCCTCATTCACTCACCAGGCAACCTCTTTATCTGAGCTGTACTTCTGGGCATTGTGGAGGGAAGGTGACATGCTGCCTGTGTGTAGCGCCCTCAGCCCACCCTTCTCTCCGCAGGGCGGACTCTTAACACACACTCAGTGGTAGCAACACACATTCTGAATCATGTCCAAACAGTGGCGGCTTCTTGGGGAGGGTTTCAGGGGTGCTGGCTGCAAACCT
Organism: Uropsilus gracilis; assembly: GCA_004024945.1. Lineage (NCBI taxonomy): Eukaryota > Metazoa > Chordata > Mammalia > Eulipotyphla > Talpidae > Uropsilus > Uropsilus gracilis. The sequence goes on from PVHY01004583.1 coordinate 87,626, forward strand.
GGGCTCTTCCAGGACTGGATCAGGCTCCTTGGAAGAAGCTGTGGTGCTTAGGAAGCCTGTGATGTTATTTCAGGCACGTGCTTTTCTCAGCCTCTTGTGTAATTTTTCAGATCTAGAGAAGATGACAGCGTTAACAGCAGCCCCACCCCCCAGATGCTCATGCTCCCCCCCTGTTTTCATGCACCCCCCCACACACCTCACTGCACCTTATTTTGCTTTGGTGCCTTCCAGCCTCTGTCTCCAACACTGACACCCTTCAACCCTGAATACGTCAGAATGAGCCTTTTTAGTGGTGGTTTTAGGTGAAATATTTACATTGAAATACATAAGTCCCCAGTGTGCATTTCATATTTGACACCAAATACACAAAGTGTAACAGGCACCTCTGTGGAAACAGAGTTATCCCTCCAAAAGGTTAGGTTTGATTTTTATATATGCTAAAAAAAAAAAAAACCCACATATTTAGCTGGACATGATGGTGTGTGCCTGTAGTCCAAGCACTGGGAGGCAAGAGGCCTGGGATCACTTGAATTCATGGGTTTGAGACTACCCCAAGCAACGTAGTGAGACCTGATCTCAAAAAAGCAGCTGAATGTAATGGCAGGCACCTGTAATCCCAGCTTCCTGGGAGACAGAGGCTGGGGATCGCTTGAGTCCATGGGATCAGGACTATTCTGGGCAACATAGTGAGGCCTAGTCTCCAAAATTTTTTTGGCACATTCAACCTATGAGTCCCTGGATTACTTAAATTAAAAGGGAATGCATGTGCATAATTTATATTGAATAATTAGTATAGGTGGCATCAGATGTGGCAGAAACTGTCATAGTTAGATGTCCAGGGAAGAGCTAAGCTGGCTCTGGTCTCGGTGCTGACCCTGTTTGAGTTGCCTTCAGAAGGAACATGAGATAGGGAGTGTGTGAGTCCTCTGGCATCCAGCATGAACAGGGAAAAGCACCGGCAGAACTCTTGCTGACAATGTCGAATGGGTTTTCTCTGAGAGTACCAACAGCTACAGTTTCTCCAAGTCAGTCCTGATTTGCATTTTATTTTGAAGTACTCGTTAATGTCACAAAAACTTAAGTTGGGATCAGCTGTCTTGGTTTAAGAAAATAGGTTATGCTTTCATCTTTTGACCCCCAAAACATGTAGATGAAAATCAACATTAATTGGCAGGCTGGGTGAGGGCGGGGCTGGTGGGTGTCTGGCCGTAATATCCTTGGAGAGACTCTTGAGAGACAAGAGATGGCAACCGATTTTAATTAACAGCAGGTGGGTCTTCTGGTCAACCATTTGACATTTCGGTGGCTCACACAGTCGCTTTTCCTTTTGAACCACATTTACTTCCAGCTTAATTAGTCCTTCTGAAATAGCCTTGCTATTAGCAACAGCCTTCCCATTTAAGATCCTTTTAGCCAGAACTTTTATTTTTTATTTTTCATTCTTCTCATTTTAGTACTGGCTTAATGTTATAAAGGGCTTGGGCTAACTCATTTTAATGACCTCAGCTACATAAATGCTAATTTTACATTTGGCCTTCTTTCGGTAGATATATTTTTTTTTAAGACCATTGCTTTCAGAAGGACAAAAATGGAAAGATTAAACCCCTTAGTGTCATCTGCCTAAAAAAATCCTGTGGTTTCTTCTGACAGGAAGAAGGTTTTCAAATCCCTCCTTAGTCTGAGCTCCTGTGCTTGACATCTCATTATTGAACTCAGCTGTTTCATCTTCACCTTCACCCAGTTAATTAAGTAACTCATTGAATGTATTATTCAGTTTTGATTCCCCTGCCCATGACAGAGAGAGATGGAGGCTGATCCTTCATCCTTGCCCTCCTGCCACTTTCTCTTACTTCTTCCTTCCCCACATCCAGCAGTAGAAAAGCAGGAGGAGCAGGAGTGGAGAGGTGTTGGGAGAAGGGAAGTAAGAGTATTGTTTACCTTCAACCCCTCATCAGCTCCTGGGGTTCTCATTTTCATAATGAAAGTCTGCTAGAAAGAAGATGAAGTTGGTGATGGTGGTGGTGATGGTAGCTCTTGATGATGATGACATCATTATGTACCAGGCATCGTTTTAGGTCTTCAGAACATGTCTTTCATTCACAAGAGTATTTAATGCTCATTGCAGTCCTTTGAGGGACTACCCAGGGAGAGCCTCACTTTATAGCTAAGAAGGCTGAGATGGCATCGAGTTACCTTACTTGTTCAGATCTCATGACAAATAGCATCAGAAGCTTGATTTGGACCAGGATGAAGCACTTCTTGATACTCACAATACCGAGAGCATCTCTGCCAGTACCTGTGGATTTGTTGTCAAGTTTACATCCCAAAAAGTAGCGTGTTGGGATTTATGATGAAAGTAACATTTGAAGGTCATCCAATTCCCTGGTCACCTGGCTCTTCTGGCCTGTGGATGACATGACTTCCCTCAGAGGGTGGTCTTCAAAGAGGGGTGATTCTAGCCCCCAAGACATTTGGCCCAACAAGGATGATTTATGATCCTTCATGTGTGGGTGTTAAACTCAATGAGATGTGTTAAAATATAGCCTGTTGAAGATGTATGGCACTACACATGGACTTAACTAGTTGGTTGTTGACCTGATGGGAAATAAACAAGGGAAGACACTTCACATGGATGACAGTGGAGGAAGGAGTTATCGGAGGCGTTTGCACAAGAGGGAGCCGGGGGGAAGAAGCATTAACATGGAAAGGCAGATGGAAAAGCAGAAGGTCGAAGCCAGAGTCATTGAACTTGACTTTGGAAATTGTGGATCTGAGAGAGAATGAGAGGTGAAGTGGTAGCCAGACAGGAAGATAAGGTAAAGTGAAAGGACAAATAGAATAAAACTAAAGAGGGTATATGCACTTAAACAGTAGAGAAAGGGGGGTTAGTAGGAGAAGAATAACTCTAAGTACAGCCCCTGCCAAATCCATGTCTATCCCACAGGGGTAGCTTTTAAATAGTTTTATGAATTTAATCAAGTTCATGCATAATGAAGGGAACAACACTATCAAGGAGGTTACATAGAATCCATTAAAGTTTTTTTTTTTCATTATGAAACACCCGTGGGCTAGGGGACCCCACAGAGAAGGCATGCTATGTAAGGAGATGGGTCAAAAGCAAGCTCTGAGGTCATCGTTGTGTTTGTCTTACCTGGTTCTGATCTGATCCTTACTGAATACATCCTAGTTCCTGGCACAGATCTAAGGGGAGGACCCAGATGGAAGAAAACAAGTTTAGGTCCACACCATGATAGATCTGAGCGTCTGATAGATCTGAGTGTCTAGGAGAGGTGGACACAGGAAAACCAACAGGAAAACCAGTGTTGACGAGCAAATCGTGGTGAGTGCAATGCAGGAAATAGAACAGGGAGTGAAGATATTTGCACAGACATGAGACCGGGAGCCAAGAGCAAACACCACTCTGTCTCAGCAGGAGTTTGCAAGGGGGAGGATGAAGCAGGTGCAGGCGATAGCCCCTGAACACCTGCAGCTGAGGAGCTGTGACGGGGTCTTGTGGCCCAAGGGGAAGAAGTGGGAGTAAACGAAAGGCATTTCTGGGGAGCTGGCTCACATCCTCAGAGCTAGAGGAAGGCTTCAGGGCTTCTGGTTGAAAAACGACACAGTTTGGTGACTGTTTTGGAGGGAAGGCCTGGGAGTGTCTTCTCGACATGTTACATGTTAGTCGCACTCTGTGATCAAGGTGGCTGCCTCTCTCCAAGCCTCAGCAAGCGCTTCCCCAAAGTATTGATGATAAGGCAGCTTTGTGCACAGATCATGTAAGTGTTGCCTGCGAACCACTCGGGACCAGGCCTGGCGTGGAGTTGGCACTGCTGGCTAGAAATTAAGACATTAGCCTCAACAGTCATTATAAAGATAGTTGAGGGGGGAAAAGTATCTGTCGCACTGCTGGCGGGATCTTAGGCGGGAGCTTGGCTGGTGTAACCACTAAGAAAAACAGCGTATCGTTGTGCCCCTTTCACTCTGCAACCCATTTGGGGGTTGGGATATTTTCTGATTGCAGGGGGCAGCCACAAGAAGGCCGGCAGGGACATGGAGCCAGGGTGTTCAGGGGGTGCAGGGGACAGTGGTGGAGGAGGGGGTCCCCTACTTCCGAGTCATATACAGTGTTGCAAACCAACTTGCTATTTCAATAAAAGAGAAGACTGTGTGGAACCTTAACAACAACACAACTCAGACTATCTGATGGTCTGCTACCCCCGCCTCTGGGGGCTCCTCTGAAGACACAGAGCCATGATCTCAGAGGCCGCTGACCCCATGTCCCTGCAGTGTTGCTGACAGTGTGCAGCAGGGCCAAGGCGGGGACATCGGCCCGAGGGGCTGTCCACAGAGGAGCAGGCAGTAAAAGTGCCAAGGGAGATAGGCAGGGACATAGCCAAGCCGGGCGAGGTGGCAGATGACAGACGCAGAAACATAAGTCATCGCGGGTCCCCAGTCAGGCAGAAAGGAGGCCGGTCTCGTCACTCGCAACCCTGCAGGTGCGCGAGTCGGGCGAGCCAGGAGGGGCAAGCGCCGTGTGGCCACTGACCTCAGGGTCCAGGGGACATCTCAGGAAAGGAGGCCAGCTCCTGCTGCTCAGAGGCGGGTAGGGCAGGGTGGTGGGCATGTGGGTTGGGGGGATGGATGCGTTGTGGGGTCACGTGCAGCGTGGGGACCGTAGGGGGTATCACCATGTTTTCTGCCTGAACGTTGCAAAGAACAAGTGTTTGGACTTCGCAAGGCAGAAGACTCTGGGGACTCAGCTGCCTGGCTGAGTGTGTTTGCTCTGGAGAGCAGATGACATCAGAGCACTGATGCTGCCTTTGTGTCCCAGAGTCCAGTAGCCAGAGAGTCCACTAGCCAGAGAGTCCACTAGCCAGAGAGTCCACTAGCCAGAGTCCACTAGCCAGAGAGTCCACTAG